>JANUSC010000328.1:0-251429 GCA_025200525.1 Camellia lanceoleosa | reverse complement strand
GAGATGAACCGAAATGCAAAACTAGGCACATAGAATGGCTTTCATTACAAAGCAGCAGGTATTGGACTATGAAGTGCAAAGGCCTTGGAACCAAAACAGATTCCCCAAAACATGGAATTTTTCAGTTTAAAAAGGCCACAAAGTGCTAACAAGATGGACTAAATTAGCATGCAATTTGACTATGAAACTATGGTTTGTAGCAAATACTTGTTCGAAGTGAAGACTCATCAAACCCGACAAAAATCGTTAGACAAACCACCATGTGAAAATCATTTAGTAACCATGGAAATGCTGACCCAATGCATATTACCAAAAATGAGGAGGCTCCTTTAGAGAACCATGCAAGGAGTTAATAGGCACATACAAGATAGACAAGTGGCACTGACATATATACAACTCTGAAAATAAAAATAGTGATCCTAAAACTGCAGGTGGCTCCAAAATGGATCAACAGGCTTTAAGATAGGGCCTTTAGAGAATCCAAGCCAGCATAAGCAGGAGTCAAAGGTGAGAGGGTCACCCCCTCGGTTGGGAGCTCAAAACAAGTCTTCAGCCACTGAAAATCCTAAGATTTGATGGCTAGAAATGGCTGAGGAGCTTGCTCTAACCAGCAGCAAACCCAAGGAGCTCCAAATAAGAAAGCTAAGCATACTAGATAGCATATGAGGCCCCTCGAGATAAGAAAATGCCCTTAATCAAACATGGAGGGGCCTCAAAAAAAACTTTTTTATAGTTTACAACATGCTTCAAAATGAACACAAATAGAGCTAATCTATCATGCTGAGAAATGGCCCTAAAAGTGAGAATAGAGACAAGGGCAGTAGCCGATGGCAGGCCCCAAAAAGCAGGATCCTCAACAAAAGTTAAAGAGAACAAAATAAGTCACTTCACAGTTTACATCAAACCATGAAAATAAACTACAAGTAGGCAAAACTAAGTAGCACGGCATGCAAGAAAAAGGCCTAAAAAGAGGGAGTAAAAAGGAGGCAGAAGTGAGTAGTAAATAAACCTCCAAATAGGATAGCCCTTCAACAAAGGTTTAAAGAAGAGGGCTCCAAAAAAACTCACTTTACAGTTTACATCAAAAGCTCAAAACAGTTCTACGTAAGCCTAAAATACTATGCAAAATAGGCCCTAAAGAAAGTTAAAGGAGCAAGTGATGGAAGGAGGTCTCAAAGCAGAAAGACCCTTAATCAAACATGCGAAAAGGGACTCAAAATATGATTATTTTCAGTTAGGTTTAGAGCCCAAAAATGCTTGCGAAAAGGGCTTATAAATGGAACAAAAAAAAGGCTAGTTTCCAAGGAAAAATATACTTACCCTTGAAGAACAAGTCTTTAGCGCACTTGGCCTTTTGGTCCAAAATCAGCTTCTAGCTTTTGAAGATCAGCCTCAGGTGTTTGAATGGAGGATGGAGGTCTTGTGCTATGAGGTGTAGTGCAAAAATGCAAGAAATCCAACTTCCAAGCTCTAACCTGGCAATATAGAGAGAGAGATGGATTTTGCCCTCAAAATCTCGAGAAAGGCTGGTGTAAGGAAGAAGCCCTTGCTTATATAGAGCAATGCAAGGCTAAAGCTTCTTGAACAAGCTTCCAAAGGCTGATCCCTCCATGCACGTATGGAGGCGGATATGAGGAATCCAGCTGGTACAAAATATCTGCCTGGAAACTAGCTGAGAAAGGAGGTCAAGAATCGGCCATGTAATGGCGATGCCACCGATATGGCAGGTGCTCACCGATGGTGGCAAGGCAAAGCCATGGTCCCGGCGATGCACTAGGGAGGGCCACTTTGTGAGGACCTAGTCGGGGTCCAAAATGAAGCGAAAAGGATATAAGGTCCGAGCTTCGCACGATGGCGTTCATGCGACGATCGAATCTTTGGGCGAAACAATCTGAACCAGTTATTAGGTGTACCCTAAGCACAACCAAGTCTTGAGGATGGTCAAAAATGGGGTGTCTACACCTTTGTTAAATCGTAACCAAGGATGCTTGGCTCGGAACCTTAGGTATGAGAGGGAAGGTCAATAATGAGCACCCAGCTCACGATCAAAAAGATAGCCTCTACTAAACCATGATATGACTTTTATTTTCTTTATATGTTCATGTTACGATTATTTTTAGTAAATCCTAAAATTTACTATGTGAGGCATACAAGTATAGACTAGTTTGCTCAAATTGGAACAATTCAATTTCATGTTTGTTTTTCAAAAGGGTTTGAATTTGCCACTTGACAAAGTGGGCTTAAAGTTTGTGAATTTGCCACAACAAAATGAAGCTAGCGATACATTCATCGAATTATTCAATTCAAACAACAAGCCTTCATCCTGACCATTCATACAGTTATATCAATTAAGCAATTAGCCTCATGGTAGGATGCTAAACATAGTAAGAAAAACACACACAAATGGGATGCTAAAGCATAAAACTCCGCAGATTGGTAGCGTCCCTCGAGCAGTTACAAAATAAAGTTAGAAAAATATGCATGATCTTATATACAAATTCCTAATGCAATTCACTCATGAGATCGACTAAAAGATTGACTTCTAAAATATGACATGTGAAACATTACAAAACATGTGATAGCGCATAACACTATGGGATAATCAATTAAAAGCATAAAGATGCAAATTTAGCGAATCTTAATGCATAGAACATGGATGTAAGCGAGGATATGCATGACATGTTAGATATATACATATGTACGAGTTAAGGAAAGCGATAAAAAGAATGAGATAGAAAGAAGCGGGATGAAATTATTACAACACATAAATTATTACATATACGAATAAAGGAAGGAAGAAAACAAATATTACAGCAAAATAGAAAAAATCCTTACAGACTCTAAAAAAAAATAAAAATAAAAATAAAATAAAATAAACTTCATGTATTTCGGGGAGACAGACTACACCCAATTAAGAACCTAACTCAGTAATCCACACTCCCTTTCTTCAATAAAATTTGAGTCATCAAAATAATCAGCGACTTTTTTACCAAGAACAAATTTGTGGGCCCAACGAAGAGAACAGACAACAATCTCAAAAGAACAGGACGCGAACCACTTGCATATATAATATATATGTATCTACCAAACTGTAGCACCCTCCTTCGCACATACATACAAGCCCACAGATATAGAAACCACTCACTGGTTTGTCCAAAATTCAAAGATCTTTCACGTCACCAACTTCCTTCACACATAATGGCGTGTGTAGCTACTCGTCTCTCTCAACTCATTCGACCATTCTGGCTGACCATGGATAAGAACTTCGAGGACTTGAAGCCATGGCATAACCCATCTCGAGCAACTGACAAACCATTCGAACTCAGGAGGCGGGGCAATGAAGCTTACGGAGATAAATTCTCTACTGGCCCAGTCGGTGAATTATCAGCAGACCTACATCTGAACTCGACTTCATTTACTATCTGAGATGCAAAGCTTCATTTAATGGAGAAAAACCCACGGTCTTGCGGCTCTTCTAGAAGCCTCATACAAGCATACCAAGCCCGACTAGCAAGGCGGTTGGTTATACCTAACAAAACACAATGATTTGGATATATCTGGTCGACGGAATAACAGAGAGAGAGAGAGATCACAGTGGGTGTGTGTGGTGTGTCGAGTGTATGGTGTATTTTAGGGTGCATGCCCATACATGGTGTGTGTGTGGGTGGTCTTGAGTGTGTGTGTTGCATGTGTGTGTGTGTGATGTATGTGCAGCGGTGAAGTTGATGGTGTCTATGGCGGTGTGTGGTGTGGTCTTTGCCAAGATAGCGGAGGAGAGGGAGCCGAGAGAGAGGTTGGTTTGGGTTTGTATTCTAGAGAGATTCATAAAGAGGCTCTTTGTGTGATGCATGTGTTGTGGTTATGTGTCAAGTCGTGGGCGTGGTGCCGCCTTTCTCCTCTCTAAAGTGTATCTGTGTATGGTGTGAGAGGTGGGTTGTGCATGGGAGGTGTGGTGTTAGCAGATAGAGAGAGAGATGAGTGTTGATGGTGTGTCTATGTGTCTGTCTCTCCTCCAAATGGGTGTGTGTATGTCTATCGAGTGTTGAGTCTCTGTCCCCTCTTTACCAAGCCGAGAGAGAGTGGGTCTAGTGCTGTGTTAAATGCCCTCTTTTAGTGTTGAAGCTCTAGTGTCTGCGTATGGAAGGAGAGAGGGAGCCCGTATGCCTCGTGGGTGTTGAGTGTATGCCTCGTGTATGCATGTGTTTAGCTTTTTTTTGTTTTATTAATCCCTACTCAGAGAGATATAATGCAAATGTGCGTTGTCCCTTATCAAAAAAATCATATCGTCCATTTTAAAACTCCTTCACCACCTCCCTCTTTTTTCCAAAAGAATATTTTGCACCACCGCCCCATGATATTTCTTTTTTTGTTATTTTCTATTTTTTCTTTTTTTTTTTTGTCTTTATTATTTTTTTTTATCAAATATCACATGTCAATTTATATAAACACACCTAAAAATTTGTACAAACACACAAAATTATATAAAATTATAAAAAATTATAAATTCAAATAAAAATATTTTAATTTGACCAAAATGGATGAGTTCGGATTTAAAATTTCAATTTGATTTTTACGGTGAGGTGGTCAAAATAAAATGCCCAAGTCTTAGGGTCGGTCAAAATCGTATCCCTTTGCAAGGAATCAAACCCAGCGTAGTTCAGGGGCAAGAATGCAAATGATATGCTCAAAATACAGTTTGAAAGTTGGACTTACACGCTTCGCGAAGCCGGTTTGAAGATTGGACTTATACGCTTACGCGAAGCCGATTTAGATGGTTCATGATTTGTGCAATGCAATGCAATGTCATGGAGTGATGATAAAGCTATGAAGATGGCAACATGGGTGGCAAGCTTTGTGTAAAACACACGAAGCAAGCCACATTTCTACTTGGCTATGTTTGCAACTTTCCCTATTCTCCAACAGGGTGACAGACTAGGTTGGTTTAGTTTCTAGAGTTGAGGCGCATACAAGCTATCTCAACCTATGGGGCTGCCATACAGATTTCAAGTTGGGGATACACCCCTGGGTATTTAAATCAGACTTTAGTCTCGGAAATCCCGAACCTTTTGCGTTCTAGGCATCGCCATTCGAACTCTAGTTTCCACCGTCTCAGTTGATCTCCTAGGAACTCATTACAAACACAGTCAGGTGACTATACCAGACCGATTGAAGTCGTTCGGGCACGACAAACACCAAAGGAATTGCACCTTTAGAGGATTTAAGGTCTCCTAGACCCTGAAAGTCGTTTGGACACGACAAACACCAAAGGACTTGCACCTTCAGAGGATTTAAGGTCTCCTAGACCCTGTAGGATTTAAGGTCTCCTAGACATCGTAGGATTTAAGGTCTTCTAGACCGGGAGAGTGTACAAGATAGTGCGATGCGCAAGGTAGCGTGATTGAAATTGATGCACAAAGCAGTGCGGTACCCAAAGCAGGGCGATTGAAATTAATGCACAAAGCAGTGCGATGCCCAAATCAGGGTGATTGATGCACAAAAGGTCACGGTGCCCAAAATAGGCGGTTGAATTTGATGCACAAAGCGGTGCCCAAAGCGAGGCGGTTGAATTTGATGCACAAAAGTAGTCACGATGCCCAAATGATATGGTGCCCATGAGGCGGTTGAATTTGATGCACAAAGTAGTGCGGTGCCCAAAACAGGGCGATTGATGCACAAAGCAGTGCGGTGCCCAAGGCAGGGCAATTGATGCACAAAACAGCGCGGTGCCCAAGTGTAACAACGCCCGCGGGGGACCTCGCTACAGTTCGGACTCGGTTTTGTCGCGGTTCCAAACCTTGAGCCAAAGAGTCCAAATCCAGCAAATCATTTTTGAGAAAAACAGATTTTTTGAAAGAAGTGCCAAACATGGACTGCTTTGCCAGATAACAGAGTCGCCACCTAAATATTTTTAAAATGGGAAATTTAGGAAACCCTGACTCGGTGCCGAAAGGCCACGTGTCCGTCATCACCAAAGTTGGCTCGGGAACTTGGGTACGATTAGGGAAGGTCACATCGTGAGCACCTCTCGCCCGTCAAAGACCGCCTCTACTAACCATGATATTTGTTTTGAAAATATTGTATGCTCTTATTATTATTAGCCTAGGTTACTATGTGATGCTCGCATGAAACAAGTATATTGAATCGCTGAATTGGAAATAAACATCTCATGTTTGTTTGTGAAAGATGGTTTGCTACCCGAGTAGGCTTAAAATGATTTTGCCACAATCTAGTGGGCTTAACAAACAATTGATGAATTGCTCCAATTCAGATAACTCAACCTCCACCCACAGGCATTCAAGGCAGATATATCACATAAGCACATAGCCTCATGGTAAGCATGCAATCATGGCAACACTCACACGTATGCAAGGATGCTAAAGCGTAACCGCTTACCGAGTACTCCAAGCCAAATCAGAAAACTGATTAGAAATCATGCATGATCCTAAATATCTTTGAAATGCCTAATGCAACACATGCGAAATGCAACTATAAGCGAGGCTCGGCTATTCTAAGTATGGCATATGAGATGCAACGACTATCAAGTACTCAACTTGGAATTGAAATCTGATCACGGTTTGTATGATCATCGAGCGATGCGTGCAAAGCAGATGAATGATGCAAATATCTTTGTCATCTTGTATGCTAATTGAAATATGCCTATATCTAACCATCATAAGCGGATAAATAAAAGGAGAAAGAAATGGAGGTTGGAAGACATACATCACACTCACACACCCTTATTACAACATTGCCCTCATGTGATGCGAATAAATATCTGATCCGAATGAAAGAATATACGATCGAATAAGCGATTCTAATTAATTAACAAATTAATTATAAAAAAATAAAAGCGGCATGCAAGCCAGAGAAGCGCCTCGCTAAACCGATGAATAGTGCTATTGCTGCTCGGTAATCCAATGGGATGCCCCAATTAGCCTCTATCTGCAGCATTTCTCGAAATGCGCATCGGACTCCGAAAAGTTACTGATCCTTGATTTTGCTGCAACAGAGAGCAAGAAAAGGGCATAACAATGTATTTCACAAATATATGCATGCCTCGATCCTCGTGCCACCAATCACGCATACCGATGCATGATGGCCGAGGAACCGGATTGCACAACTCAATATAAGGATGAATGTGGATACATGCTATAACAACAACACTTAACTCCATCATGGGTGATCCGGAGTGTCGGTGACTTGGGAATTGAGACCCGTTCCGTTACTCGGAGTACAAAACGCGCCTCGTTTCCCGTGCAATATGCAATGATATGCATGAAATGTAGCTAATATGCGATCCTAATACACACAATGCCATGAAAATGAGATGAAAATAAGATGCCTCGAAAAGCGTGCGCGCGGGCACGCAAACCGAGGCGATGACATGAAATGCAAAGCGGATAAAGCGAGTGCCTCGAAATCGTGCTGCGCACGCAAACCGAAGCGATGATATGGAGATGTAAATCGGGTAAAACCGGGTGCCTCGAAATCGTGCTTACGAACGCCAAGCGAGGCGATGATAAAATGAGATGAAATTGGATACCGAAGTGCCGAAATGCGCGCAGTGCATAAACCGAGGCAATGATGAAATGAGAAATCGGATACAACCGCGATTCGAAATCTTGGCGCCCACAGCACGTAAACCGAGGCAATGATGAAATGAGATGAAAATTGGATACAAGCAAAGTGCCTCGAAATCGCGCTACGAACGCATGGCCAGGCAATGATGAAATGAGAAAAATCGGATACAACCGAAGTGCCTCGAAAAGCGCGCCCACAGGCACGCAAACCGAGGCAATGATGAATGAGAAAAAAATAGATAAAACCGAAGTGCCTCGAAGTGCGTGCCGAACCTTGGTAAGCGATGATGAAAATAAATCGGATAAAACCGGAAGTGTCTCGAAGTGCGTGCCCACGAACGCAAACCCAGCGATGATGAAATGTAACGAAATGGCATACGGAATGACACGATGGACTTACACCCACATGGGAGAGCCTCAGCTCATTCACGTAGGAGGCCGTCGGATAAAACGGAGGTGCCTCGAAGTGCGTGCCCACAGGCACGCAAACCGAGGCAATGCATTAAGGCATAAAATGACATGGGAAATGATATGCAAGCATGTAAACCGAATTTCAGCCACTAAATGAAGGGGAAAACAGCCCCGAAATGATGCGAAATGACAATCAACGCATGAAATCATCCCGAAATGCAATTCTAAGTGCCCGAAATGGCCTACGGCTATGCTAAACATGCAAAATTGGTGAATGACAGCAAAACAGTAGCAAGGAAGTCCCAAAAAATAGCATTTTTACAGTACAAAACAAGGCCAAAATATGAGCACTGATAGGCAACAATGGCATGCAAAAATACGGTAAAGAGGGATTTACAAAGCAAGTGATATCTACAATGCTCAAACCCCAAAAAACAGTTCTACAACAATAAAGATGAGCCAAAAAAATTCGCATTTACAGCAGACGACATCCCTCAAAACAGTGTGTAGACATGGCAAGCATAGCATGCAAAATATGGACCAAAAGGGGCTATAACATAAGGTACCATAAGCAAACATCAAATGGCCTAAGACCCTTAATAAAATAAAAATAATAGGCCAAAACAAGATACTTCCTAAGCCTGATGAAGGCCACAAACAGAAGCTAGAATGGCCTAAACAAACATGCAAATTCACGGAAAATTTGATGGATACAACATGAAGTACCAAAACCAAACACCAAATGGATTAAGGCCCTTAACAAAACACAAAGAACAGACCAAAACATGACACTTTACAAGCCTGATGGAGACCCAAAACAGAAGCATGGTAAGCTTAAAGAAGCATGCAATATGGGAGTAGAACAAGAATCCAAAGCAAGTGCATGATAGAGGAAGAAAAACAGGTTGAGCCCTTCTTCAATGTTGAAGAGGGCTCAAAATCACACCTTAAGTTCATGCAATGCTCCAATTCAGAACACAAATGGGCTAAAAATAGCATGCAATTTTACGGTAAAATGGAGGAATTTCAAAGCAAGTGCATTCTAGAGCCACCAAACATGGTTGAGCCCTTCTTTAATGTTGAAGAGGGGCTCAAAAAAAGCCCACTAACAGTTTATAGTATGTTCGAAATCAGATCACTCAGAAGCCAAGCAAAGCATGCAATTTTATGGCCTAAAGAGTGGTATTGAAAGAAGTGTATCAAGGAGACACCAAACAGAGTTGAGCCCTTCTACAATGTTGTAGGGGGGCTCAAAATGAGCACAAAACCAGTAGGGTTCAAATCCTAAAAACTGAAGGGAAATAGGGTAAAAAGTTGGTCCAAGAAAATGATAGAAAAAGGGTTTTAGTGGCTTACCCTTGTAGACAACTCTTTCTTTGCTTCTTGACTTGAATTTGTTGATCCTTGGCCACTGGAAATCACTCCCTTGCTGCTGAAATGGAGTTGGCAAAGGTGGAGCTTAAGGTTGGTGAAGGGATTGGCTAGGAAGCTTGAAGGTTTTTGAGTTTTTGAGATTGAAAATGGAGGATTTGTGAGAGAGGGTCTTGAGATAAAATTTTCTAACCTAGGTAAAGGGGCTGTCCAGCCCTTTAAATAGGCCAAAAGGGATGTAAAAGGGGAGGGAAATGGAGGCAATCTTTCCCTCCCAAAATATCCAGGAAGGTGATATTTTAGCAAAATATCCAGACATTTGGAATGAGCCGAAAGTGGCCGGCGGTGGTTTCTGCGAGGTGTGGCCACACCCTGGTCGACCACCCACCATGGCCGGCCACCCCCAAAAAAGTAATGATTTTCTGGCCGACCACTATGGATTGGTGTCCTCCCAAGTGTGTAGAATAAGGGCCTAGGGTCGGAATCCGGCAACTCTGAAGAAGGAGCCACAACATAGAGCTTGAAGGAGAGGCTCAAAAATGAACTGCACAATTGCTGGCCGACCACCCACTTTTAGGGTCCTCCCAGATGTGTGCAACAAGGTTCCAAGGTCGGAAATTGGCAACACTGAAGCAGGAGCCACAACATAGAGCTTGAAGGAGAGCCTCAAAATGAAACTCTCAATTTCTGGCCGACCCGGTAGTGTGTAGGGTCCTCCCATGTCCCGATCACAGATATGTAGCTTTGGTTGGAAGAAAATATCCCGAGGTGTTCAACATTGGCGGAAGTGAGCAAAAGCAGGCGCGGAAGAGCGGAATGGTTATCTGGGATAATTGCTGGCCTCACCACCGTGATCTTCGATGTTGAAACAGAGGTACGTGGCAAATTTGAACAAAAACTAATGAGAAATGTACGCTCGGGGCCAAAAGCGAGCAACGGATCGAAAATGGGCTGCGGTGCGGAAGTGTTGTTCGGCCAGAAGTGGGTGTCTGCGACCAGTGTCCCTTGGAATGACAAAAGCAGAGGTTCTGCCAAAATCGAGAAATCGATGCAAAATGAATGCTGGGGCCCAAACCGCAGTCGGGGTCCTAAGCTCTGAGCACGAAAGTGGCATCTGACCACGAAGTGGGCATCGAAGGCCAGTGTTCCTCGGAATGATAAAGCAGAGGTGCATGCCAGAACCGGAGAACTTCGGAGATGGTTGGGCGGTCCGAGCCAAGGCACCTGACTGACTCCGAAATCGGGGAAGACTCTGAAATGGGCAAAATGGCCTCTGACCACGAAATGTAGCTCCACGGCCACGGGGAGATAGTCTGGGACCACTCTTCCCAGGAAGAAAGCAGAGAAAATCGAGTCCGGTTCGCAAAGCGAAACAAGGCACAAAGAGAATTCGAAGTTCGGAGGCGGGCCGCGACTCTGAGACTTCAACGAGCAGGCAATATGCAACATCACCAAGCGCTCAATCGGTGGCGTCGAGTCTTGAGGACGGTCAAAATGGGGTGTCTCTGTTGCCCCTCTTTGTGAACTTCGGAAGTCAAGTGAGAGTGAATGTCAAAGCCAGAGGCGACCCATTTTTGACAAGGCGAAGACTTAGACAATCATCTGGGATAAGCAGAGATGTGTGCCCTTGAGCGAGGGGCAAGAATGCAAATGATAGGCCGCGAGCCAAGTGATTGTGCAAGTGCAACAAAAATGTAATGAAACAAGTATTGACAAATAAATGCAACAGTTTTAAGCAAGAATGCAAAGTAAGAACTACATTTCATGCGATTAAGAATGCGGAGAATTATTCGATTCTCGTCGCGTCTCTACGGAGAAGATCGATACATGCGATTAAATGCAGTGCTTTTGACCTCAAATGAACCGTACATACAATATCGTGCACGCAAAATAGAGAAATTCAACAAGAACAATATGCTAACAACATATATTCAATCACGATTCTGTGATTAGAAAGTTCGACACCGCGGTGTCGGTGAGCGAATGCAACCTAGCGAGAAAAGATAATCTTAGCGACAACGTATGTTCTAAACACAGAAATAGCGTACATCAAGAAAACACGTATGACAATGCAAAACATTCATGAGAATGCAAATTATGAGCCAAACAACGACAAGCGAGCACAAATCGGGATCTTGGGTTTGTCGGCGCTAACAAATTTGAAAAGCAGCGCGTTCTGCGGCAACCTCGATCGCGGTCTCTGATTTACCTCGGAAGGTCACAACATGTTTAAAAGGATACATTCGATTTTGATGAATGATGAGGAGACACATGTCAATAATTGCAATTAAAGTTCGGTGGAACAATTGGCGAAAGTGCACTTTCCTTCAACTTTTTGGTCAGGGAGCTCGATTTTCCTCAAAATTTGCGAGAGGTAGGGAGGGTGGGGAATATGGTCGGCCAGCACACACCCTAGGAGAGGCCATCGGCCAGGTGGGAAAAGCAGATGGCGGCCCGGCCGGGTTAGGTGGCGATTGCCACTTCCCAAAATAGGGGCATTTTGGTCATTTTCACATTTCTATATATATGCTTGCCCATTGCCTCAAAATCACACCCCCAAGTGTGAAATTCTCTCCTCTTGCTCTCTAAGCCACTTTCTCTTTCAGATCTCTGCATTTTATCTGGCGCCCTCGGCCTCCCATAAGTTGTTTTGCGAAATCTTTGATTAAGCACTTTAGGCGACTAAATTTTGACTTGGGGCTTCTCTTCTCATTTCACCACTTGAGGTAATTTTGTTCCATTATTTGGAAAATTTTCCCGAGTTGACTTTTATTGACTTTTCATTTCAGGGTTGACTTTTGTTGACTTTTTCCAATTTTGGCTCATTTTGCTCATTTTGCTCCTCTTCTTGATTTCTTGCAATGGCGGGTCATTTTCCATTGGTGGAGGTCCTCCAGTGCCGGGATGATTTTGATCTCATGACCTTGCCGGTCCGCCCTTTCATTCGATCGTTATGCTCGGTGCGCATGGGCTTCCATGAGCCACTTTTCGTCATTTCACGAATTCAGCGATCGAGCACGGGGATCTTCTTTTACGAGGCGGAGCGGCACCTCTCCTACGATGCGGTATTTCACTTTATTCTCGTATTTCTCGTGCATTTCATACTCTGCCATGCTTAGACACGCGGTTTAACTACGATATGATACTTGCATCGTGAGCATGTGACTTAAACACTTGAATTTCATGAACACGGCATATTTGAATAATTGTGAGCATTGCACTTTAGTTAGAAATTGAGCACAACTCAAACATCGATTCACGAAGACACAACCCGAAGTTGAAAATGAGCACCACGATACATCTTGACTAAGAGTAGAACACACGATCCCAAACTTCAGTTTTTGAACACATGATGACTTTGAAGCGAACACACAGCCTTGATTGAGAGTAGAGCACAGATCCCAAACTTGAAGCGAACACCACACCTTGTTTGAAAGTAGAACACCTGCCCCAAACTTGAGGCGAACACACCCTTGTTTGAAAGTAGAACACAGTCCCAAACTTGAAGAGAACACCACCTTTGTTTGAAAGTAGAACACCACAGTCCCAAACTCGAAGCGAACACAGCCCACCGATTAGAAGTAGAACACAGTCCCAAACTTGGCGAACACACAGTCCACGATTAGAAGTAGAACACCACGGTCCCAAACTTGAAGCGAACACACGATCCTGATTAGAAGTAGAACACACGGTCCCAAACTTGAAGCGAACACAGTCCACGATTAGAAGTAGAACACACGTCCCAAACTTGAAGCGAACACACAGTCCAGATTAGAAGTAGAACACCACGGTCCCAAACTTGAAGCGAACACAGGTCCACCGATTAGAAGTAGAACACACGGTCCCAAACTTGAAGCGAACACACGGCCCGATTAGAAGTAGAACACCACGTCCCAAACTTGAAGCGAACACAGTCCACCGATTAGAAGTAGAACACACGGTCCCAAACTTGAAGCGAACACACACAGTCCACGGATTAGAAGTAGGACACAGTCCCAAATACCAAATTCTTGAACCACGGCCCATTTTAGCTCCATTTGCACACAACTCATTTCACTTCATTTCTTGATCTATGCATTTATTTGAAATCGAGTTCACTCTCGCCTGATCTTGAGGATATGGCTCCATCGCGCTTGAGAGTGGTATTTTGAGCTTCAGGAAGGCCCGGGATTGGTTGACTTTGCGAGGATTCGGGCCATTCTGCGAGGTTATCTCATTGCCTCATCGGTAGGACTTTATTGGCTTTGGCGGAGATGGTGGGACACCACCAATTCTTTCCATTTTTACGCCAGGGATATGACCATGACCATTGGACTTCTTTGTACTCACCGGCCTAGACCTGGCGGTGCTCCCATTCCTCTGACGAGGACATGGGTCGATGGGAGGCGGCTTGACGCATCTATTGGGGAACACGCCACTTTGTAAACGAGAGGTCGGGGAGGTCCGATACTCTGGTTTGCTTCCCATTTCCGTGACCCAGATGGAGCTGAGACTCTGAGGAGGCGGAAGCGATATGCCTTGGTTTCCTTATGTATCTCTTGGCACCACCTTGTTTGCTGATAGAGGAACATGGTAGGATTATATCTCTGGCGCTCTAGTAGACCTCTCACGAGTCGGCCGGTATGATTAGGCGGCGGCTGCTACCCTATCTTGTTATTACATGAGATCTCGCACTACCGAGGGACTTACTCGGCTGACTCTTGGAGAGCTGGGAGGTACATTACATCCTCTTGATTTACATTTTTGCTCCTTATTACTTGTTCCTTTGCACACAGCGCCTTTGCATTACGTATTCACATTCTACTTTGCTTTTCTCGGCTATGGGTGTATATGTATTTTCCCATTGGCTCCGGAGATGGAGGCGGGGCCTCCGATGACTCCGTATTCATTGATGTTTGAGGTGAGCATCTCGAGGCCTCGAGACTCTCTTCTCTGCGGCGGTACTTTGACCTTTGTTGGGCGGCAGTATTTGAACTCTCGGCTCCTTTCATTTTCATCTTTGATCTGTTATATATTACGATTTACGATTGATTTATGCCTTTGGTTGTCCGCAGATCACTTGGCGACCAGGCGATCTTTGGCGATGATCTCGACAATCAGTTCTCGGAGGTCGACTAGTTCAAGATCTGAGTTCTGCCGAGGACGGTTAGCGAGCTTAGTTCTGGGGAGCGTTTTGGCGTCGAGATATGGGGGCAATTCTCGGGACCCTCTGCTGTGCCTCGGACACCATGCGATCGCCGATAGATTATCCCCGAGGAGGTCGGTAGTGCTATGCGAGGCGATGATGCTTTATTACATCTTCTTGAGGAACTCGCCACCTATCGCCGCATATACGATGCCCCCACGGAGTACGGGCTCCACCACGGAGGTCCGGTGCACCATCCTCGAGTCGCGCCCGTGCTCTGAGATATCCCTTCTTCTAGCGGGTGGCGCATCTAGAGGTAGGCGATTCGATTCCTCCATCCCTCCGACTCTTGATCACCTGGATGGCGGAGATGCGGCCGAGTTGACGAGTTGGCGGTATGGGACTACTTCGATCCGATCCGATGGAGCCCCGATGCTGGTCATAGATATGTCGATGATCTGACTCACCACCGGTATGTTCTACCATTTTTCATTTGTCACACAGACATTTTGGCAGTTGCTTGTTTATTGATGAGTTGAGCTTGTGTCTGCAGCCACCTCGGGAGTACGTAGACCAGATGCTCGGGGTGGTGGCCTCGCTTGAAGGGATGGTCCTGCGTAGAGAGGCACAGATGTCCATCATGGGCTTCCAGGTACCCTTCATCTTTCTTGCATTTATCATATTTTTGTTAACATGCCGGCTTTGAGCATTCTGCTGCACTGATAGGCTGTGTAGAACACGTCTAGTACACATCCCACTCATACTGCTTGTACTTGCTTTTTTTATATGGCGATGGATTGCACTTTTCATTTTGGATGCCTCCGTGTATGCTTGACCACGAGGTGGGCCTCCAGACCTTTCGGAGAGGTCGAGCGCTAGACACCTTTCGAGTCTGAGGACTCAGGAATGGGCCATCGGGCCTTACCGAGGAGCTCGAGGCGAGTCGTCTCATGACCTTGAGGCACCCATTGTCGAGGATGGCGATGAGGAGGTTGCGAGATCATGTGTCGAGGCATCTCTGGAGAAGGAGGTTCGGTCTTGGTTAGGCGGAGATGAGCTGAGGAGATCCGGAGGATGGTAGCTCCGATCAGGATGGTGATGATGGTGCGGAGGTTATCCATGAAGAGGATGAGAGGGCCTCCACATTCTCGTTCGAGGATCTTGATGTTATTTCTGCTTTATTTTACTTTTTGGCTAGTAGTTTGTAGCACTTTGCACATTGCTAGCGGTTTATTTTCTGTAAAACTTGTACCTTTATTGTTGTAAAATATGATGGAATGAAACAGCTTTTGAAAAGATGTTGTATTTAGAAATTCCTAGCATCGCATCGCATCATTTTGCACAAAAATGGAATTGAAAGGAAACGTGCCTCATGTATTTATCGGGTCAGGTAGTGAACCGACGCAACAAATTAAAACGAATTGACTCACCAAGAAATAACAGAATCTTAGCAAGTTTACAACTCGATAAACAAAGTACAACAATGTTAACAACTCATTAGATCAGTCTTAACAAAATTGTATAACCAAAAGAATGACAACTCAAAACACAAAATGCGACAGCTCGACAAAACTTACAACTCGATAAACAAAACAACAACTCGATAAGCAAAGATACAACAAAACACTTCAGACGAACGATCTGGATGATGGAATCTATTCGAAACTGATAGAAATGGAGGCCTTCGATATTCCCGATACATGAAAATACTTCAAACTTCCTTCCGGCGGGCAAAACAGGACCAACGCACGGCCGAAATCATTTTGTATCCGGAAAAGAATGAGTGGCCGGCCTACTAGAATAGGTGGCCGGCCGGCCACCCTTCCCTTGACCACCAAAATGTTGACAAGTGTCCATTGAATAGTGTTTTAGCCTCCTATAAAAGCCCCAGTCTTGGAACTCATTCATTTCATCACATTTCCTCTCAAAAATGGAAGCATTTCTCACCGAAAATCTCACATCTTGGATTTCTTCTTTAGATGGCTCGGAGAAGTTGAATTTCCGGGGTTTCGGCTTGAATGCACTATTCACGCTAAGCCGGACTCCACTGCATCTTCCCTTCCTTCATCTTGGCCAAGGTTCGAACGGTGACGATGTCTTTAGCTTTGGCGGGCAAGAGGTATGTCCTACTTTTGAAGATTTTCAAGCCTTAATGGAGTCTGACCGCTCAGAAGAGATCTTGCCTCAATCTCGTTTTGGCCATGCCCAAGCTTTAGGGCGAATGTGTGGTCTTGACGCGCATAATGCTCGATCTCTGATTGGTAATGGGATGTTGGACATCCCGAGTCTGATTTACCGATTCTCCGATGCCGGCAACCGCAACGACCACCATTGGCAAGGTTTCCGACAACATGCCCTTTGCTTGTGCATGCTATCTCATTTTCTGTTCGTCTCTGGCTCGGGCGGAGCTAACATCCGTTTGATCGAAGTCGCTCAAGGCTTGAAGGAGGGAAAGAGCTGTATCGCTATGACTTTGGCCGAGACATTGATGGGTCTAGATGCCTTCTACCGCCAAGAGACGGCCAGGTTTGCGGGGAGTCCACTACTGCTACAGGTAATGTTTCCCCCCCCAGCTCACATGTATATTTGCTCACATCACTCGGCCCTCGGGCTCGATTTTTCTCACAAAACCTTTATTTCACTTTTCTCTCATCGCACATCTCTCTATTCTTTATTCTCTCATTTTTCATCCCTCCCCAGATATGGTTGATGGATAAATTGCAAGTTGTGGACTCTTGTCCTGCTTACTCAGCCCGCGGCTACTTCTTTCGTCAACGCCTGGTTGACGCCCTTGATGAGGGATGGTGGTATGAATGGATGTGCAACTTGTCGGCAGATCGCATCATGGCGTTATCCTTGGCTTAACCTCCGGCGATGAGTTATGGCATGTTTGAGATCCGATTCGGTTGGTCGGCTTGACTCACTGTGTATTTTACTTCCTATTCCGCATCCTGCGCCAATTTGGCCATGATCAGACTTGCCCTCCGGAGGGGATTGAGTATCCGGCTACATTTCCAATCCGAGGTGCACATCTTGCCCGACATATTACAGCTTGGAGGACCAGAGAGCTCTTGTCTCCCGCCCATTTTTCGATTGCACTTTGTCGATGAGTCTTTGGGATTGGCTCAACGAGGAGGCACAGGTTGGGCCTAAGTTGGCATCAGAAGCTTCAACTAGCTCTGGAAGCGCGAGGACATCGACTTGACTATGCCCCAGATTTATTGCTTTATTAGTACTTTCAAGTTTTCTTTATGAGTGTAATAAAAAAGCAAGTTCAATTGTATGCAAGAGCAAAAGAACTCTGTTTTGAAATCGATGATATTGAAGCTTGTGGTACTGAAAATTCTCCACTTTTGGTCCAAAAATGGTCTTAGTTGTGAAAAGATTAATTTGAACAAAGTCAACTTTTATTAAAACTTTTCAAAACTATTTTCGATATGGATCAGAACTGGACATGCCTAAGATCTGTCACTGAGATGCACAACTCCGAATCCTAGCAACTGGAAAGTTGCCCCTAGTCTGAAAAGATGCCTCGGCAATGTGTGGCAACGGAAAGTTGCCCCTAGTTTGAAAGGTGCCGCAACACTTCACGGCAACGGAAAGTTGTCCCCAGTCTGAATAGCATTGTACCGGAGATTGCAATAAATGCTGATGAATAGAGATGACTGAGATGATCAAAATGGACAAAGTTGATCGGGGAAGAGATTGTGACTGAACTTCAAGATGAAGCTGCCTACGTATCCCAAAGATGGGAATCAAGTCTTACGTAGTTCAGGGTCAGGTTCACTCGAGTATTTTGCTCTCCTTTTGCGCTCTAACTTTTGCCAAGGCCGCCCTTTGCGGGTTTTCAACCTTGCGAGCTCAGTTTTTATAATTTTCAAATTTTCTATGCTCTGAGTTTTGCCTAGGTCGCCCTTTCGGGTTTTCAGCCTAGCAAGCCTCTCAGGGATAATATTTCTTCAACTTGTCCATGTTAATCGGTTGGGAAAACTCCAAGCCATCTAGATCCATCAGAACCACAGCTCCACCTGACCAGATTGACTTGATGATGTAAGGACCAGTCCAATTGGGTCTGAACTTGCCCCTTGGGTCGTGGATGGGAGCTCGGTTGTCCTTGAGTACCAAATCTCCTTCTTTCAAATTCCTGGACTTAACCTTCTTGTTGAAAGCCCGGGCGATTCTAAGTTGATAACCTTGGACGTGGTACAGTGCTTTCAACCTCCTTTCATCAAAAAGCATGAGTTCTTCGAACCTGTTTTGCTGCCAATCTGCTTCGGCTATCTGGCACTCGGCCAATACTCGCAACGACGGGACCTCAATCTCAACAGGCAGAACGACCTCTATCCCATAGACCAATGAGTACGGAGTCGCCTCAAAGAAAAGTTCTCGATCAAGTCCCAGAGCCCCACAGCAAAGCAAGCGGCTTATTTGGCGACCCTAGAGGTTTCACCATCTTCGTAATGCGCTTGATATTCTTGTTGGCGGCCTCAACTGCTCCGTTGGTTTGCGGCCGATAAGTAGACGACTTATGAAAAGCCACATTGTATTTCTCCAACAAGTCAATCACCTCCTTCTTGAAGTGGGAACCATTGTCTGAAACTATTTCATTTGGGACTCCGTAGCGACAGATGATGTTGTTTCGATGAATTTTGCAACGCAGAAGCTTTCAACACTGCATAAGATTGGGCCTCAACCCACTTTGTGAAATAATCTATCGCTACGAGGATGAACTCATGCCCATTCGACCCTTTCGGCGTGACGGCTCCGATCACATCAATTCCCCAGACTGAAAAAGGCCATGGCGAAGTCATGTTGTACAGCTTCGACGGCGGGATGTTCATGCGATTTGCATGGATCTGACATTTGTGGCATCGCCGAACAAAGCCAATACAATCCTCCTCCATGGTGGACCAATAATAACCCTGTCTAAGGATCTTCCGTGCCAACATCACCCCGTTCATGTGCGCACCACATTCACCCCCGTGGATGGCTTCCATCAGACGCTTGGACTCTTCAGCATCAACACACAGTTTATGCATTCCCAGATGACCCCTTCTATACAGTTTACCTCCACAGATAATGAACTGAACGGCCAACCTTCTTATTGCCCTCTTGTCTTTGGCATTTACCCCTGGCGGGTATGTTTCTGTCTCCAAAAAGTTCCAGATGTCATGATACCAGGGGTGTTCGTCCTGAACTTCATCTATGGCTGCAATCGACTCATAGGCAGGTGCGAATTTCTGGTCAATAATGACTGGACGCATTCGGACTCCACGTGGGATGTCTATCATGGATGATAGAGTTGCTAAAGCGTCTGCGAACTTGTTGTTCTCTCTTAGTAGATGAGTAAAGCTTAACTTTTCAAACCGAGGAATCAGCAAATCCAAGGTTTGATGATATATCATCATGTTTTCCTCTTTTACTTTCCAGTCTCCTTTCGCTTGAGACACAACAAGGTTCGAATCCCCAATGACGCCCAAATTGCCCGCCCCTAGTTCTGGTCGCTTCCAAACCAAAGAATGCACGCCAGATTCGCTTCATTATTCGAGACTTTGAACCGGAGTTTGAAGGCTAGAGGATACGGAATTGCTTGCAAGCATCAAGAACACTCCTATCCCATACCCATGTTGATTTGATGCTCGCCAAAGTACATTGTCCGAGTTTCTCGTCGATATGCGTAATTGCTTCATCCGGGAATAGGTACTCAATCGCTTCATCCCTCAACCGGATGGTCAAGGAACTCGCCATCGCTTCTTCCTTTTTACCGACGGCGGCCACATATGTAAGATCAAATTCGAGAGCAACAAAGAACTAACGAGCTAGCCTACCAGAAGCTACCGGTTTTTCAAAAGATATTTGATGGGATCAAGTCGCTAAACCAACATTACAGAGTGAGCTAACAGTAGTGCCGCAGCCTTCTGGTAGCCCATACCAGAGCTAAGCCTTTTCAAATGGGCAGATACCGGTCTCATATTCCAAAGATTTTCTTGCTCAGATAATAGCTGGCTCTTTCCACCCTATCTTCTCGATTCCTCGTGCAAGCATTTCATCGTGGTCTCGATTCATCGATAGATACAAAATCAACGGTTTCCGGTTCACCGGTGATAAAACGGGTGGGTTCTCAGATATTCTTTAACTGTTCAAACGCAGTTTGACACCCCGTCCCATTGGAACTTCTTGCCTTTCTTCAGAAGACCAAAAAGTGGTTCACAAGTCAAGGTTAGTTTTGAAATAAACCGTCTTATGAATTGCACTTTACCCAGAAAGCCTCGCACCTCCTTTTCGGTCCTTGGTGGTGGCATTTCTAAGATGGCCTTGATTTTGGATGGGTCGACCTCGATGCCCCTTTGTGTAATCAGAAACCCCAAAGATTTTTCCCAACTGTAACACCAAACGTACATTTCTGAGGGTTTAGCCGCAACCGGAATTCCCTGATCCTTTGGAAAAACTTACGCAAGGCGGTGTAGTGGCCCTCTCTTTCTTTGGACTTGACAATCATGTCATCCACGTACACCTCAACCTCTTTGTGGATCATATCATGTAGTATTGTGGTCGCGGCCCGTTGATAAGTAGCCCCAGCGTTCTTCAACCCAGACGGCATGACCGGTAGCGATGTTCCACGGGTGGTAAATGCAGTCTTTTCTCTGTCTTCCGGCGCCATCACTATCTGATTGTACCCCGAGAAGCCATCCATGAATGAGAGCAATGCATGCCCTGCAGTGAAGTCCACTAGTTCATCAATGTGTGGCAAGGGAAAGTCGTCCTTCGGACTAGCTCTGTTCAAATCTCAAGTCTACACACACCGGATCCCGCCATCTTTCTTCTAAGATCGAACAATGTTGGCCAACCAAGTCGGATATTCGACATACTAGCAGAAGCCTCACAATTTGCTTGGTGACCTCTTCCTTAATCTTGAGAGCCCAATCGGCGGATCCTTCCGAGCTTCGTTTGTGTGTCTGCCCGGGGTCAAGGGGATCCGATGTCGCATAATCTCAGATCGATTCTGCATGTCTTCAGAGGACCACGCGAAAACATCTTTGAAATCTTTCAATAAAGCGACTAAGCCAAGCGCTCGCGTTCCGAAGACAACGCGGACCCGATCCGACCACCGGGTCCTCCTCAAGACTAATATTCACAAAAATGATTTCATCCATTAATGGCTTAACAAATCTCTCGCTCTTGCTCAATTAGACGCTAAAACCGAGGGACTTCGCCCTCGCTGCTTTGATCAAAATTTTGAAAGTCCGAATTAATGCAATAAATTAGGGCACGTAAAAGTACTGAAACCACATTCACTTCATTCTCATTAAGTTCATCCAAATCGCCCGATTCATCTACAACAGACTCAAATGAAAAGGAAAAGACGACCTAGACAAGACTCGCATCCGTTAACATCCCAGAGTACCAGACTCAGACTCACGAGCCGAACTGATTCGACCACAAGACTTTGGAATCAGATTCCTCCACTACGACTCTTAATCGGCGGATAAGAATCCTCCTCAGATCGCCAAGTGAGAGAGGGTGCGATGGATGCATCCAAGATAGCTGCTGGTTGGCTCGCAGCCGTTTCATCCCCAATCATGCACACCAAGAAGTTATCCCCCAAGCAATCTTGGTCGATCGGAGGATCAGAGAGGAGACATGCATACCCCATTTCCAATTCCGCGCCTGAGAGTCCTCGCCTTTATTCTCGCTTCAAATTTCGCTTGTTGAATCGATCGCTCTGGGCAACATCATCCCCGGATAGTTGGTGTCGAAGAAGATTTCAAACCTGCACGTGCTTCCTCTCCGCTGAACCATGGTTCGGGAAGCTGCATGGAAAGTCTTCCTCCCGACAAAGCGTCCGCTCAGGTACCCGAGATGGGCCTGCATTAGATCAAAAGGCTTCCCACCGCTTTTGCTCGCTCTTCCGCCATTTCTTTCCTTTCTCGCCTTTCTTTTGGTGGGCGATAACCCACCAAAGGTATGTGGATTATGTGGCACTTGCCAACGCCGCGGCTTTCCCGCCGCTTCTTCCTAATCCCATCCCGGATATGTTGTAGCTTGTTCATGAGGTAGACAGATTGAGCACTAACGACATACCCTCATTCACGTACCATAATGTTTTGCACCACCCGGGCCTAAGCCAATGTAAATCCCGATATGAACATATCTTCCATGCCGTGTTCGATCTCCAGGACTGGCGTAGATACCTCCGGAGGGGGATGGATTGATGAATTCCAAAAACAATGGCTACTCCCTTTCCATAGGGGTATTTCACCATTTGATGTAGAGTAGATGAGACTACTTCACCGATGCAACCTGTGGTCGCCTAAAAGCATGTTAAAAGATGCAGGGACCTCCAAGACATGAAAATCCACCTCGTGTTGTCCAGGACCAATCTTGGTGTGGATTTTTACTGTCCCCAGGACATCCCTACTTCTATTGTCGGAGGCTCTGATCACTTGAGTAGTCGGTGAAGTCTGCTTTTAACCCGACAGCATACGCCTGCTCGCCGCATACATTAATAGCGGACCCGGTGTCAACAAGTACCACCGAATCCATTTGTCCTCAGATTCTCAGAGATGTAGAGAGGTCTGTTGTGATCCACGCCCTCAGGCGGCAGCTCCTTATCCGAAAAGGTCAATGCCGGGGAACCTCCTCCCGGGAAGACCAAACCAACTAGTTGTTCTGGGGTAGTTTCAATGGAAAGTTTGGCTTTGTCCATAGCAGAAAGGACAAATGACTGTCAGGTACTGAAGCCATAAGCAGTCCCCAGATGGAGATGTCTGCTTGTATTTTCTTTAGCTGCTTCAGTACCGCCTCCTCTTCAACTTGCTTCTCCCTCTGCTTCTCCGCTTCTTTCCCTGATGCCTCGGGTTGACCAAGGTGTGGGGGTTTGAAATACCGCCCACTTCTAGTCATATGGTCCACTTCTTCGTGTGTCAGGTATCTGTTGGCCACCGCCCACCTTCGTGTGGGCGAGATACAAGTCGCCATCTTCCCACCACATTCCATTAGCATCTAGCAGCACTGTCCGGTTACGGTTTGTTTGTACTCTCAAGATTTTCCTCCCTCATGCTCACAAAGATGTTCGCTGTGCCCACAAGACTCTCAATTTCCTCATGGTTCTTCGCTTTGCCTCTCGTAAACCCATCTTCTTTCTTGTTCCTCCAAATCGCTTGTTCGGCTTTCAACATGTTTTGGTCCCGGCGAATTCTTCGCCGGCGCTCTCGGCAATTTATCGACCTTCGCCCTTCCGCCACAAATGGTACAATGTCGGATCATCCAACCACCCGACGACTTCACGACTCGTAATCGAACCAGTTAATTGATGCATCACCCGATTCCTGATCGTTGAAAAATTGAAGGTTGGCGAAGCCCTCTTCCGCCGCAGTCAAATCATCCCCCGCTGATTCAAGTTTATCCCTCCGGATCATACACAACTCATCCTTCTCTGGCAACCCCATACTCAGCTTAGGTTGGCTCATTAACAAGATATATCCACTCGGATCATAAGCTCTGCCAGCTAAATTCTCAGATTGCTCCACCCCAGACTCAACAGTTTTGTTCTCCCTAAGCCCCGCCCGTTCTATTCTCGTGGTCACCACCTTGGCTCAGTTGGGTTGGAGGTGTCCACCATGCACAAGTTCGTGCTATCAGGAGGATCACCTCCGCTTGGGTAGGTGGGAGGAGTAATGTAGATACTAGGGTCGTAAGATACGCCCCGCTTGATAAGATTGATTCTTTTGTGGATCTTGGTTGTGTGTTGAGTGGGTTGGTTGTAACATTGGGTCGCCGAGGTAGGATGATGTTTTGTCAATGAGATCTTGAACCTCATGACGCACTGTAACACCGGTCGGTGTCGTGACCATGTCAGGTGGTATTTGCAATATTTGGTCATGGGGGGGAGTGGATTTGGTGGGCCTTGCCTAAGGGTTTCAGATGCCCTTTTCGACTAGAACCCCGAGGACTTTGGATAAAGGCATATGTAGTGGAGAGAAGGTTCGCTGACCGGGTTGGTACCTTGAAGCTTGGTTCTCGCTCCGAGGCATCGAAAAGGTGTGGCCGCTGGACCTTGGTTGGGAAGGGGGATTGGTGGTGACCATTCCGACCTCTGAAGTTCTTGCATTGGCAGAGCCACTTGGGCCTGCATTGGTATTCTGATTAAATGTTCTTCAGGGCTGATCCCGGTCTTGGTCAAACAGACCTTGCTTCATCGCATCCTCTATTTGCATCCCCATATCATGTAGATCTGCGAAAGTGGGGAAAGGGACTACAATCATCTTCTTCATTAACGCTACCGAGATTGCGCACAATCATCCGGATTCGATCTGTCGCTGGCCTTAAGGTCATCATCGATGCCTTCGCCTCCACCGGTTACAAAGTCGTAAAAGATTCTTTGGGCTCGCTTGTTGTCTCGAGATCACGAGTGGTAATCTCGACCGGTGTTATATGAATATTGTGCAACAAAGGCCTCGCCATCTCATCCCGCTTTATCTTCACATCATCCTCCACTTTGCATACCAAGTGGATGCCACACCGATAAAGTTCGACCGAACAAGGAAAGCTTTATGGCCCGTTAGGCCCATTGGTCTTAAGATGTCCGAAAATAGCGGAGGTAGACCATGGGGTCCCTGATCCATCAAAGCGATCGATCCGGGGCATCTTAAATCTGTCCAAGAATGTCACGCCACATCAAGATAAATTGCTCTTCAATGTCCGGGATGGCCTTCACCCTCGTGATTTCTTGAAGAGTTTTTCCAACTTGTTCAATTTCGAAGTCAGGGTCTACCTCGAACTCAAATGGAGCGTCCGTAGTTAGGTGTAATGTTTTTGGACAACAGTGGTAGAAGGGGCGGAGCTACTGCTGGAAGACCCGTGTCCTCTTGGGTGTTTTGTGGGTTTGGCAGAGCGTTCTGTGGGTTTGGGAGGGTATTTTGGGTGTTCTGGGGATTCGGAGGAGCATTCTGCCCAGTAGATATTGGCTCAGGTAATGGGGCCCCGGGTGGAGGAGGAACCTGATGTGCCCCTAATGGAGGAGGGACCTGTGAAGCGGATGCGCTTTCATTGCTTGTAACTGGTGATCAACTCGCATTGTTGGGCCATGACAATGGCTGCTTGCTTTGAAAATTCACCTGGCGGATGGCATCATCTTGCATTTGTTTCATGCTTTCACTCATCCGGCGATCATTGCCTCCATTGTTGTTCTCGTTGTTCCATCGGAATAACCGTGAGTGTATCTCAGAGTAGAAACAGAATCTCAACCCGATGCTCGACACTAGAGTAGATCGCTTCCGGTGATCCTTTGTGACACATCGCGGCCTTCTCGCCTTCTTCTCGCGATCGGGGTAAAGAGTGGAACCTCGGATGTCCGCAACTAGATCCTCGACGGTTGAGTCGGCGACCTCGTGTCCAAATTGCTTGGGGGTATCGATCGCTCTAAGCAATCGTATACAACCCGCCCTAGCAAAAGATAAATAAAGCGAAAAAGAAATAAATGACCGTAAATAAAACGGGCAAAGATAACGGCTTAAATTGAATACACCACACACACGGTATACAACAACACAGATTGGTAAGGCTATACATCGCCTCAACATCGTCAATGTCCTCTATCATTGTTCCCCAAAACTGAATCGGATATCCGCAGTAATCGATTCTCGATAATCGATCGATGCCCGCAGTTCGATATCCAAATCGATAAATCGATGCCCGCAGTTCGATGCCCAAACTCAACTGATACATACATTCCCTATGGAGACGCACTCCAACAAGCACATAATAGATAAGTGAGAGCCAAACACCCCTATGTTGGGGTAGGGTTTCGCCCTATTTAAATCAGAACTAGGGTTTCACTATGCACACAATGCTTCAAACAACCTATAAACGGGTAAGCAACCCGTCCTAGTTTGGATTGGTCACTATGGATCCGAATATGCACTAGGTCGAATGGTCAGGGGGTGCCCCAGAAACCGGGTTTGTGTTCCCATATCGGCAGAGCTCAGAATCGATCAAATTTTTATGGACATGCCTTGACAAGACAAGCCTCCCAAGAACCGCCAGAATAGCAGATGGCAAACACGGTCCTAGGCGCACTAATGCAAATGCAATGCAAAGAAACACACAAATGTAGTCAAAAGCTAATATCATGAGTTCGAGTCAAGTTCTTTAACTCCCAAAGAAGTCGCCAGAATCAGAATAACGCCCATGGGGACCTCGCATAAGGACTCGGTTTTGTCATGTTCCAAACCTTGAGCCAAAGAGTCCAACCGCAAATCGCTTTTGAGAAAACAGATTTTTGAAAGAAGTGCCAAACATGGATCGCTGCGATAATGAGTCGCCACCTAAATATTTTTAAAATGGGAAATTTAGGAAACCCCGACTCGGCCGAAGGCCACGTGTCCGTCATCACCAAAGTTGGCTCGTGAACTTGGGTACGATTAGGAAGGTCACATCGTGGAGCATTTCTCTCGCCAAAGACCGCCTCTACTAACCATGATATTTGTTTTTGAAAATATTGTATGCTTTTATTCCGATTATTAGCCTAGGTTACTATGTGATGCTCGCAGCAAACAAGTATAGACTGAATCGCCTGAATTGGAAATAAACATCTCATGTTTGTTTGTGAAAGATGGTTTGCTACCCGCAGGTAGGCTTAAAATGCAGATTTTGCCACAATCTAGTGGGCTTAACAAACAATTGATGAATTGCTCCAATTCAGATAACTCAACCTCCACCCACAGCATTCAAGGCGCTTATATCACATAAGCACATAGCCTCATGGTAAGCATGCAATCATGGCAACACTCACACGATGCAAGGATGCTAAAGCGTAACCTTATCGAGTACTCCAAGCCAAAACAGAACCGATTAGAAATCATGCATGATCCTAAATATCCGAAATGCCTAATGCAACACATGCGAAATGCAACTATAGCATGCTCCTATTATTCTAAGTATGGCATATGAGATGCAACAAATTATCAAGTACTCAACTTGAATTGAAATACAGATGCAGCTATGATGCGCCGAGTCTTTATGCAAAACAGATGAATGATGCAAATATGCTGTCATACTGTATGCTAATTGAAATATGCCCTATATCTAACCATCATAAGCGGATAAATAAAAGGGAGAAAGAAATGGAGGTTGGAAGACATACATCACACTCACACACCCTTATTACAACGTTGCCCTCGCGCAGAGGGTCCGAATAAATAATACAGTCCGAATGAAAGAATATACAGTCCGAATAAACAGATTCTAATTAATTAACAAATTAATTATAAAAGAAGTAAAACTGGCATGCAAGCGAGGAGCCTCGCCGATGATGAATAGTGCTCATTGGCCATTTCTATGAAATCCAATGGGATGCCCTAATTAGCCTATTTGCAAAGATTTCTAAATGCGACGGACCAAAAGTTGTTGGTCTTCGATTTTGCTGTAACAGAGAGCAAGAAAAGGGCATAGCAATGTATTTCACAAATATATGCACGCCTCGATCCTCGTGCCACCAATCACGCATACCGATGCATGATGGCCGAGGAATCGGATTGCACAACTCAATATAGGGATGAATGTGGATACATGCTATAACAACAACACTTAACTCCATCATGGGTGATCCGGAGTGTCGGTGACTTGGGAATTGAGACCCGTTCCGTTACTCGGAGTACAAAATGCGCCTCGTTTCCCGTGCAATATGCAATGATATGCATGAAATGTAGCGAATATGCGATCCTAATACACACAATGCCATGAAAATGAGATGAAAATAAGATGCCTCGAAAAGCGTGCGCGCGGGCACGTAAACCGAGGCGATGACATGAAATGCAAAGCGGATAAAATAGAGTGCCTCGAAATGCGTGCACACGGGCACGCAAACCGAGGCGATGATATGGAATATAAATCGGGTAAAACCGGAGTGCCTCGAAATGCGTGCCCGCAGGCACGCCAACCGAGGCGATGATAAAATGAGATGAAAATTGGATACAACCGAAGTGCCTCGAAATGCGCGCCCACAGGTACGCAAACCGAGGCAATGATGAAATGAGAAAAATCGGATACAACCGAAGTGCCTTGAAATGCGCGCCCACAGGCACGCAAACCGAGGCAATGATGAAATGAGATGAAAATCGGATAACCGGGCAGCCAAATGCGCGCCTACGTGCACGCAAGCCGAGGCAATGATGAAATGAGAAAATCGGATACACCGGCATGCCTCGAAATGCGCGCCTACGTGCACGCAAACCGAGGCAATGATGAAATGAGAAAAACAGATAAACCGGCAGCCAAGTGCGTGCGCTGTGCACGCAACCGAGGCGATGATGAAACGAGAAATCGGATAAAACCGGCGTTTCGGCGCGCGTGCTCGCGCAAAGGCGATGATGAAATGTAACGAAATGGCATACGGAATGACACGATGGACTTACACCCACATGGGAGAGCCTCGGCCACTCACGAGGAGGCCGCTTGATAACGGAGGTGCCTCGAAGTGCATGCCCACAGGCACGCAAACCGAGGCAATGCATTAAGGCATAAAATGACATGGGAAATGATATGAAAGCATGTAAACCGAATTTCAGCCACTAAATGAAGGGGAAAACAGCCCCGAAATGATGCGAAATGACAATCAACGCATGAAATCATCCCGAAATGCAATTCTAAGTGCCCGAAATGGCCTACGGCTATGCTAAACATGCAAAATTGGCGAATGACAGAAAAACAGTAGCAAGGAAGTCCCAAAAAATAGCATTTTTACAGTACAAAACAAGGCCAAATTATGAGCACAGATAGGGCAACAATGGCATGCAAAAATACGGTAAAAGAGGGGATTTACAAAGCAAGTGATATCTAAAATGCTCAAACCCCAAAAAACAGTTCTACAACAATAAATATGAGCCAAAAATATTCACATTTACAGGAGATGACATCCCTCAAAACAGTGTGTAGACATGGCAAGCATAGCATGCAAAATATGGACCAAAAGGGGCTATAACATAAGGTACCATAAGCAAACATAAAATGGCCTAAGACCCTTAATAAAATACAAAGAATAGGCCAAAAAAAGATACTTCCTAAGCCTGATGAAGGCCAGAAACAGAAGCTAGAATGGCCCAAACAAACATGCAAATTTACGGAAAATTTGATGGATACAACATGAAGTACCAAAACCAAACACCAAATGGCTTAAGGCCCTTAACAAAACACAAAGAACAGACCAAAACATGACACTTTACAAGCCTGATGGAGACCCAAAACAGAAGCATGGTAAGCTTAAAGAAGCATGCAATATGGGAGTAGAACAAGAATCCAAAGCAAGTGCATGATAGAGGAAGAAAAACAGGTTGAGCCCTTCTTCAATGTTGAAGAGGGGCTCAAAATAAGCACACCTTAAGTTCATGAAATTCTCCAATTCAGATGAAAAATGGGCTAAAAATAGCATGCAATTTTACGGTAAAATGGAGGAATTTCAAAGCAAGTGCATGCTAGAGCCACCAAACATGGTTGAGCCCTTCTTTAATGTTGAAGAGGGGCTCAAAAAAAGCCCACTAACAGTTTATAGTATGCTCGAAATCAGATCACTCAGAAGCCAAGCAAAGCATGCAATTTTATGGCCTAAAGAGTGGTATTGAAAGAAGTGTATCAAGGAGACACCAAACAGAGTTGAGCCCTTCTACAATGTTGTAGGGGGGCTCAAAATGAGCACAAAACCAGTAGGGTTCAAATCCTAAAAACTGAAGGGAAATAGGGTAAAAAGTTGGTCCAAGAAAATGATAGAAAAAGGGTTTTAGTGGCTTACCCTTGTAGACAACTCTTTCTTTGCTTGACTTGAATTTGTTGATCCTTGGCACTGGAAATCACTCCTTGCTGCTGAAATGGAGTTGGCAAAGGTGGAGCTTAAGGTTGGTGAGGGGATTGGCTAGGAAGCTTGAAGGTTTTTGAGTTTTTGAGATTGAAAATGGAGGATTTGTGAGAGAGGGTCTTGAGATAAAATTTTCTAACCTAGGTAAAGGGCTGTCCAGCCCTTTTAAATAGGCAAAAGGATGTAAAGGGAGGAAATGGAGGCATCTTTCCTCCCAAAATATCCCCTAAGGGGTGATATTTTGGCAAAAATATCCTGACAAATTGAATGAGCCGAAAGCAGTCGGCTGGCCAGTGAGCCATGAGGTGGCGGCCACCACCCCACCGGTCGGCCACCACTCCACCATGGCCGGCCACCCCAAAAAAGAAGTAATGATTTTCGCCGACCACCACGCAAAGGTGTCCTCCCAAGTGTGTAGAATAAGGGCCTAGGGTCTAATCCCAAGAACTCAAGCAGAGCCACAACATAGAGCTTGAAGGAGAGGCTCAAAATGAATCGCACAATTGTCGGCCGACCATCAACTTTTAGGGTCCTCCCAGATGTGCAACAAGGTTCCAAGGTTGAAATTGGCAACACCGGCAGAGCCACAACATAGAGCTTGAAGGAGAGCCTCAAAATGAAACTCAATTTCTGGCCGACCAAGAGTGTGTAGGGTCCTCCCATGTCCCCCGATCACAGATATGTAGCTTTGGTTGGAAGAAAATATCCCTGTGGTGTTCAACATTGGCCCTAAGTGAGCAAAACGGAGGAAGAGAAACCGTTATTCGGGATAATTGCTGGCCTCCCACCACCCAAAGGATCTTCCCGATGTTGAAACAGAGGTACCGCCAAATTTGAACAAAAACTAATGAGAAATGAACGCCGGCCAAAACCGAGCACCGATGAAAATGGGGCCGCGGGAAGTGTTGTTCGGCCAAGTGGGTGTCTCATGACCCTGTCCCTTGAATGACAAAACAGAGGTTCCCGCCAAAAATCGAGAAAATCGATGCAAAATGAATGCTGGGTCTAAACCGCACGAGCCTGGGTCCCAAACCTACCATGCACCGAAAAGTGGCATACGGCCACGAAGTGGGTATCAGGGGCCCCAGTGTTCCTCGGAATGATAAAAAAGAGGTGCATGCCAAAAACCGGAGAACTTCGGAGATGGTTAGGGTCCCGAGGCACACGGCCTCGACGGCCCAAAATCGGAACCGGCCCGAAATGGGCAAAATGGCCTACGGCCACGAAATGTAGCTCACGGCCAATGGGAGATAGTCTACGGACCACTCTCTTCCGCTGAAAGAAAACAGAGAAAACCGAGTCCGTTCGCAAACCGAACAAGGCACAAAGAGAATTTTAAGTCCGGAGTACGGCCGCGACTCTGAGACTTCTGAACGAGCACAGTATGCAACATCACCAAGCGCTCAATCGGTGACGTCTGAGTCTTGAGGACGGTCAAAAATGGGATGTCTACACCAAGGCAGGGCAATTGATGCACAAAGCAGTGCGGTGCCCAAGGCAGGGCGATTGATGTACAAAGCAGTGCGGTGCCCAAAGCAGGGCGATTGAATTTGATGCACAGAGTAGTGCGATGGAATTGAAATTGAAATTTGTGTGGTAGGTGCATGAAGTGAGATTATTATGCGATAGATGCACAGAATGAAAGAAGGAATTGTATGTTCGAACCAAATACCATATACATATACCATGTATAGACAAAATACATACAAATATGACAATATATACAGACATGCATATACGGTATACATATGTTCATATACAGACAAAAATACACACAGATATATACATACGGTATACATATATACATATCTGCACAACATATAGTATGTATATATACACAGACATATACAGTATATATACAGGTATATACAACACAGACATATACGGACCTATACACAAACATATACGGATAGCAGAGCTAGGTAGCAAAGCTACCCTTTTGACAAATCTCAAAAGGTTACAACACAAGGCCTCTAAAGTAACATAGAGATATGTGTAATGTCACAAAAAGTATGCATGTGCTCCCACCAGTATCTAGGCAACACAGGAACTTTAAGTGCACCAATGCATGCAATGCAATAAACATATAATTGAAAATAAAAGTCATATCATGGAATTCGAGTCAAGGTTTCATAACTCCCCAGCAGAGTCGCCAGAAACTGTAACATGCCCGGGGGGTACCCGTGCGCGTTAAACAGTTCGGACTCCCGAGATCTCTTTGATCTCAAGTCTCACGAGTGCAATGTGAAACGTGGACGAGAGTCCAGATTTGAAAACTTTTATTGAAAATCCATTTTATTGCAATTTTGTCAAAATAGACTGCGTCATCAGATCTCAGAGTTGCCACCTAATATTTTGGGAAATTAGGAAACCCATGACTCAGTGCCAAAGCCACTGTTCGTCGTAACCAAAGATGCTTGGCTCGGAACCTTAGGTATGAGAGGGGAAGGTCAATAATGAGCACTTCGCCAACCGATCAAAAGATCGGTCTCTACTAAACCATGATATGACTTTTATTTTCTTTATATGTTCATGTTCTGATTATTTTAGTAAATCCTAAAATTTACTATGTGAGACATACAAGTATAGACTAGTTTGCTCAAATTAGAACAATTCAATTTCATGTTTGTTTTTCGAAAAGGGTTTGAATTTGCCACTTGACAAAGTGGGCTTAAAGTTTGTGAATTTGCCACTACAAAGTGGGCTTAAACGTACATTCATCGAATTATTCCAATTCAAACAACAAGCCTTCATCCACAGGCATTCATACAGTTATATCAATTAAGCAATTAGCCACATGGTAGGATGCTAAACATAGTAAGAAAAACACACACAAATGGGATGCTAAAGCATAAAAACTCACAGATTGGTAGCGTCCCTCGAGCATTACAAAATAAAGTTAGAAAAATATGCATGATCTTATATACAAATTCCTAATGCAATTCACTCATGAGATGCGACTAAAGATTCGGCTTCTAAAATATGACATGTGAAACATTACAAAATATGTGATAGCGCATAACACCATGGGAGAATCAATTAAAGCATAAAGATGCAAATTTAGCCGAATCTTAATGCATAGAACATGGATGTAAAGCAGGGATATGCATGACATGTTAGATATATACATATGTACAGTTAAGGAAAGCGATAAAAGAATGGGATAGAAAGAAGCGGGATGGGGAATTATTACAACACATAAATTATTACATATCTGAATAAAGGAAGAAGAAGAAAACAAATATTACAGCAAAATAGAAAAAATCCTCACAGACTCTCAAAACAAATAAAAATAAAAATAAAAATAAAGTAAAAAAACTTCATGTATTTCGGGAAGACAGACTACCCCCAATTAAGAACCCAACTCAGTAATCCACACTCCCTTTCTTCAATAAAATTTAAGTCATCAAAATAATCAGCGACTTTTTTACCAAGAACAAATTTGTGGGCCCAACGAAGAGAACAGACAACAATCTCAAAAGAACAGGACGCGAACCACTTGCATATATAATATATATGTATATACCAAACTGTAGCACCCTCCTTCGCACATACATACGAGCCCACAGATATAGAAACCACTCACTGGTTTGTCCAAAATTCAAAGATCTTTCACGTGCAGCACCAACTTCCTTCACACACGCAAGTAAACATGTGTAGCTACTCGTCTCCCTCAACTCATTCCTGACCATTACAGCAGCCATGGATAAGAACTCAAGACTTCGAAGCCATGGCATAACCCATCTCAGAACAGCAGCAAACCATTCGAACTCACCGGGGAGGCAGGAGCAATGAAGCTTACATGGAGATAAATTCTCTGCAACTGAGTCGGTGAATTATCAACGCCGGCCTAGATCTGTAGACTCTGACTTCATCTACTATACAGATGCAAAGCTTCATCCAATGGAGAAAACCCACCGGTGCTGCAGCTCTTCTAGACGAAGCCTCACATACAAGCATACCAACTGACTAGCAAGGCAGTTGGTTATACACAACAAAACACAGCGCGACTGGATATATACAGGCCGGACGGAATAACGAGAGAGCGAGAGAGAGAGAGATCACAGTGGGTGTGTGTGGTGTGTCGAGTGCATGGTGTATTTTAGGATGCATGCCTGTGCATGGTGTGTGTGTGGGTGGTCTTGAGTGTGTGTGTTGCATGTGTGTATGTGTGATGTGTGTGCAACGGTGAAGTTGATGGTGTCTATGGCAGTGTGTGGTGTGGTGCTGCAAGATAGCCGAGGGAGAGGGAGCTGAGAGAGAGGTTGGTTTGGGTTTGTATTCTAGAGAGATTCAGAGAGAGGGAACTGATGTGTGATGCATGTGTTGTGGTTGTGTGTCAAGTCGTGGACGTGGTGCCGTCTCTCTCCTCTCTAAACCGTGTATCTGTGTATGGTGTGAGAGGTGGGTTGTGCATGAGAGGTGTGGTGTTAGCAGATAGAGAGAGAGAGAGAGAGAGAGAGAGAGAGAGACAGAGATGAGTGTTGATGGTGTGTCTATGTGTGCTGTCTCTCCCCTCCAAATGGGTGTGTGTGTGTCTATCAGAGTGTTGAGTCTCTGTATCCCCCTCTTTACCAAGCCGAGAGAGAGAGAGTCAGTCTAGTGCCTGTGTTAGCTGCCCTCTTTTCAGTGTTGAAGCTCTAGTGTCTGTATGGAAGGAGAGAGAAAACCCGTGTGCCTCGTGGGTGTTGAGTGTATGCCTCGTGTATGCATGTGTTTAGCTTTTTTTTTTTTGTTTTATTAATCTCCACTCAGAGAGATATAATGCAAATGTGCGTTATCCCTTATCAAAAAAATCATATCATCTATTTTAAAACTCCTTCACCACCTCCCTCTTTTTTCCAAAAGAATATTTTGCACCACTGCCCCATGATATTTCTTTTTTTGTTATTTTCTATTTTTTCTTTTTTTTTTGTTTTTATTATTTTTTTAATCAAATATCACATGTCAATTTATATAAACACACCTAAAAATTTGTACAAACACACAAATTTATATAAAATTATACAAAATTATAAATTCAAATAAAAATATTTTAATTTGACCAAAATGGGTGAGTTTCGGGATTTAAAATTTCAATTTGATTTTTTTGGTGAGGGTGGTCAAAATAAAATGTCCAAGTCTTAGGGCCGGTCAAAATGGGGTGTCTACAATGCTAAAGCGTAAAAACGTACCAAGTACTCCAAGCCAAAACAGAAACTACGTTAGAAATCATGCATGATCCTAACTATATAGAAATGCCTAATGCAACACATGCAATAATGCAACTAAGATGGGCTCGGCTATTCTAAACATAGTATGTGGAACGCTACAGCTAACAAGTATTCAATTTGGAATTGAAATACAATGCAGTGAGTTATGATGCGCCGAGCCTGGTGCATGCAAAACAGATGAATGAATGCAAACATGCTATCATACTGTATGCTAATTGAAACATGCCCTAATCTAACCATCATAAGCTGGTAAATAAAAGGGAGAAAAACGTGGGGTTGGAAGACATACATCACACACACACACACTTATTACAACATCGCCCTCGCTCGGAGGGTCCAAATATACAATCCCAAATAAATAATATAGTCCCAATAAATAAAAAATCCTAATTAATTAACAAGTTAATCTAGGAAAGCAGTAAATGGCACGCAAATCCATGGACCGCCTTGGCTCTGTTCCAGATGATGAATGATGCATGTTTGGGTTGCTTGGCGCAGAAATCCATTACGACGCCTCAATTAGCCTCTGTTTACAATAAAGCCCGGAATGTTGCGCAGAGCCCCAAAAGATTGCCGATTTCTGATTCGCTACAACAAAGAGTAGGAAAATGGCATGGCAATGTATTTTCACATATGTATGCTTGACTACTCTTCAGGGAGCGTAGTCTTCCATCCTCGTGCTACCAATCACGCATATTGATGCATGATGGCCGAGGAGTGCACGACTTAATATGAAATGAATGCACATATAAACATGACAAGACCGAGACTCCATCATGAATAATCCGGAGTGTCGGTGACCGGGAATTGAGACACGCTCCGTCACTCAAAGTACGAACGCCCTCGCTTTCTGTTTCTGCTAACTCCTATCCCAAACACAGTGCAATATGCATGACATGAATGAATGCAACTAATATACAACCTAGCATACACAATGCTATGAGATGACATAAACGATGCACGATGTAACATGGCATACACGATGCTCTAACATGCAATCTAGCAAACACAATGCTGTGAATCGAAATGGCATACGCAATGCATGATGGATTTACGCCAATATGAGTGGACCTCAGCCACACTCACATCAGTAGCCATGAGATGAAAAATGAGATATTCGAGATGCATGCACGCATGCACGCAAACTGAGGACTGATCCTAAGGCACAAATGCCACTCTAACAAGGCATGGCAAGGCATGAAATATGGCATACAAACATGCAAGTTCTAACACTGAAATGTGATGCAAAATGACCCCGAAACATGGAAACATGGCACCCGATGCATGGAATGGTCCCGAAATACAAAACTAGGCACATGCATTGGCCTATAGCTATACAAAACACGCATTATTTGATCATGAGGCACAAAGACAGAACCAAGGTAATCCTAAAATATGAACATTTCTAGTTCAAAGCATGGCCAAAAGGTGCTAGCAAGATGGACTAAAATAGCATGCGATTTTGACTAGCAAACATGATTTACATGGCATGTATATGAAGCAAGTGAGAACACATCAAACCAACCAAAATCAGTGAACAAAACATGCCAAAATATGGCCAAATAAATATGGAAAGGCAGCCAACACATGCACAAATGAGGGACTCCTTTGGAGGGCATACAAAGGGGTTATTAAGCACATGCATCAAGGACACTTAGCATGGCACAAAAAACTCTGAAAATCAAATATGATAGCTCCAAAACTCACCAAATTTACCCTAAAATGTGACTTCAAAGCATGTAAAGAGGGGTCCCTTTGGAAGGCCAAAATGACCATCAAACAAGTCAAGGTGAGAGGGGGGTCATCCCCCTCTGATTTGGAGGCTCAAAACAGTGTGTTAGCCACTAAAAATCCATTGGATTTCAATGGCTAGATGGCCAAACAAAGCATGCAACAAGAGCTTAGGTGTAGGGCTCAAAATAAGAGACAATCAAGCATACAAGGAGGCATATAATCTCAAACAAAAATGGGACCTAAACAAAATTGAAGATGAGATTAAAACAAGATATTTTTTAGTTTATGATAACTCTCAAAAATGAACACAAGTAGGGCTAATCTATCATGCAAAAATGGCCCTAAAAGAGAGATTAGAGACAAGGGACAGTAAATGACCTCCAACAGAGAAGAGCCCTTCAAAAAATTTGAAGAGAGGCTCAAAATAAGACACTTTACAGTTTATGGCAAGTCTCAAATATGCTCACAAGTAAGGCTACAATATGATGCAAAAATGGCCCTAAAAGAGAGATAGAAAGCAAGATGCAGTATCTGGCCTCAAACAGTGAAGAGCTCTTCAACAAAGTTGAAGAGGGGCTCAAAATAAAGCACTTTATAGTTTGGCTCGAAGCCCAGAAATGCTCACAAACAGGGTTAACATATCATGCAAGAAATAGCCATAAAAGAGAGATAAAGGGAAAGGGGTAGCAGGTGGCTTCAAAAAAAGAAAAACCCTTAATCAAACATGAAGATAAGCTCAAAATAAGACTATTTCTAGTTCGGGTCAGAGCCCAAAAATGCCTGCAAGCAAGGCTTATAGATGAAGTAAGAAAAGACTAGAAAAGGGGAAAAAAAAAAGAACTCACCCTTGTAGAACCAAGCTTCAACAGCTTTTGGACTAGGTTTGGGAGCTCTCAACCTTTGGAAATCATCTTCAAAGGGCTGGAATGGATGTTGGAGGTAGTAGGCTATGAGCTGTAGTGTAAAGGATGCAAGAATCTTAGGGTTTGGAGAGTTTGAAAGAGAGGGAGACGGAGAGTTGTATGCAAAGGTGCAACCAATTTTGTAACCCTTCAAAATGGGTGTGGGGGTGCTGGTCATATAGGGAGAGGAGTGGAGGAAAGGGAGGGAAAATCAAATTCAAATTTCCTCCCCAAAAGGGCAGATCCCCGGGCAGGGGTCTGAGGGAAAACAGAGGGTACAGCTGTAAGGAACTAGGAGAGAGGATTCTGGCCGGCCAGTTCGAGGGGTTCGTGGCCGATCGCCACCTCGGCCACCGGCTAGGGTCAAAAGGGTCAAGGAGATTTGTTGGCCGGCCACCCCCAAAAGGTGGCCTTCCATGTGTGTACAACACAGCTATGTGGAGAAAAACCAGGAAATGTGACCCAAGAGAGAGAAAAACCAACTTTTTAGAAGGGTTCAAAAGGGTCAAGAAGAGTTGATGGCCGGCCAATCCATATTGGTGGCCTCCCACGTGTGTACAACACAATGGTGTAGAGGAAAGTCAGAAAAAGTGGCCCGGGGATGGAAAAAGTCAGTTTTCTAGTGAAGAAAACGGGCGATGAAGAGCGATGAAGGAATAAAGCTGGTCTTCAGAACAATTACTGGCCCTCCACCCTTCTACAACCTTCCTAACAATGAAAATAAGGTCCCTGCCAAAAATGGACCCAAACCGATGCAAAATGTAGGCTCTGGGCAAAACGACTCGGCCCCGAAAACAAGTCATACACCGGAGTTGGCGTTCGACCATGAAGTTGGTCTCTTGAGCCACAATGTCCCTCAAAAGGGAGTAAACAATATGTATGCCAAAAACCGGAGCAAACGGAGGTGGTTAAGCGGTCCCGAACCGAGGCACACGGCCGACGGCTCCGAAAACCGAGAACCGGGCTCCAAACGAGAAAATGGCCTACGACCACGAAATGTAGCCTACGGCCACTAAGAGATGGTCTACGAGACCTCTCCCTCCCTTCGGGAAGAGAAAACAAAGAAAACGGGGCCTGGTTCGCAAACCGACGCAAGGCACAAAAGAGTCCAGAAGTCCGGAGGCGAGGCTCGCAACCGAGACTCCGCAATTTTAGAACGAGCACAATATGCAACATCACCAAGTGCTCAATCGGTGACGTCTGAGTCTTAAGGTCGGTCAAAAATGGGGTGTCTACAACGTACGTAGCGCCCACTCCATTTATTCATTACGGGTGTAGCACTCTTGAGGCGTTCTCTTCAATGCTCTGTGCACCAATATTCGGTGGTCCAGTTCATTCATTAGCAAAGGCAAGGGCAGATTCGTTAATTTATTTGGCTAAATTTCAAGGCTTTGTGCCGCTAAGTTATGCCCCAGCCAATCTATGAACCACCGATATTCGGCAGTCCAATTCATTCATTAGCTGAGGCAAGGGCAGATTCATTAATCTACTTGGCTAAATTTCAAAGCTTTGAGCTGCTAAGTTAATGTGCCCCAACCAATCCATGAACTATCGGTATTCGGCGGTTCAGTTCATTCATTAGCTGGGGTAAGGGCAAATTCATCAATCTACTCGGCTAAATTTCAAAGCTTTGCATCGCTAAGTTGTGCCCCAGCCAATCCATGAACCATCGGAATTTGGCGGTTCAGTTCATTCATTAGCTGGGGCAAGGGCTGATTCATCAATCTACTCGGCTAAATTTTAAAACTTTGCGCCGCTAAGTCGATGTGTCCCAACCAATCCATGAACTACCGGTATTCGGCGGTCCAGTTCATTCATTAGCTAGAGCAAAGGCAGATTAATCAATCTACTTGGCTAAATTTCAAAGCTTTGCGCTACTAAGTTGATGTGCCCCAGCCAATCCATGAACCACCGATATTCAGCGGTCCAGTTCATTCATTAGCTAGGGCAAGGGAAGATTCTTTAATTTATTCAGCTAAATTTCAAGGCTTTGCGCCGCTAAGTTGTGCCCCAGATCCATGAACCACTAATATTCGGCGGTCCAGTTCATTCATTAGCTAAGGCAAGGGCAGATTCATCAATCTACTCTAAGTTGTACTCCGGCCAATCCATGAACCACCGATATTCGGCAGTCCAGTTCATTCATTAGCTGAGGCAAAGGCAGATTCATAAATTTATTCGGCTAAATTGCAAAGATTCGCAGTTATTTTATCAGATGTTTAATTTACTCATTTCATGATCTTATATCCTTCGAAACTGTTAACTAGCACATGCAGCAGACAGAAAGGCAAAGGAAATTTTCATTAATAAATTGAGTACAGATAGTAGTCATTTTACACATGAAAATTACTATACATTTAACTTCGAACCGAAATAAATAAACAAAAATCTATCAATAAAAATCTACAAAAAACTACGCACGCAAGATGCCTAACAAAAATCAAAATCACACCCTAGTCAATCTTCAGGGTCAGACTCCAGCGGCTCAACGTCCACTTGCTCGTATGGAATCAGCTGTGCCAATGTCACATTAGCTGCAGTGAGGGCTTTGAGCCAATCGTGTTTGAAGCCCCGATTCTCGAACTTGGGTACTTTCTCCACGTAGTTCTCCAAGGAGGCGTCCTTCCAAGCCTGGAATGCTTTGGAAATCTTGGAGTCGGCTATTTCCTCTGCTTTCTTCGATGCTTCAAAGTCATCTTGCAGTTTGGCAATCACCTCATTGGCTAACTTAAGCACGTCTTCGCTCGCGTTTGCCCTCTTTTCAACGGCCAACTTGAGTTGGTCGGAACTCTTGGCCTTTTCTGCCTCGGCGTCGGCCCTCGTATGTTCTTTCGCCGCTTTTATCGCCTCGGACTCGGCTCTTAGAGAGGCCTCCACGGCCTTGCTCTTTTCACTTTCAACTTCGACTATGAGAAAGCTGATTTGTTCAATAGCATCATGTTAACAGCGGCCAATCTCAGCTATCCTACCTCCCGTTTGCAAAACAAGGAATTAGAGTTAGATAAAAAATAAAATAAAAATATATAGGCGAAGATCAGAGACAAAGCTTAAGTTATGTACCAATATGGCTGATTGAGCGGCTAATGCTATTGACAGCAAATCCGGCTCTGTCTAAAAGGTTGATCTGTCAACCGGCAGGGAAATTGAAGAGGCCATACTTAAGGCCACAACACGGTCTTTCATAGCCGATGCATTAGAAGCAATCGGTATGTTCTTTATCCTTGGTTGAACGATAAACGGCATAACCAAGTCTGACTCCTCTATGCACGGCCGTTTATTGGTTAGGTTTTCTGCAAAGTCAGCTTTGTGCTCAGCATGATGCTTTTACCTCCTCTGCTTGGCCTCTTGATTGCCCTGTTAGTCAACAATGTGCTCCGTTTCGGCTGTATCAATCTGAGCCGTTTCTTCCATAGGAGTAGGCGGAAAAGACTCAGTCACGGCAACAGGCAAAGGTTCAGATCAATTGGTCTCGGCTCTCCTTCAGGTGGCCATCCTCTTGGCATTTTTCCTCCTGGCCAGTTGTGTGAGCGACTCCCCAACCATGTTCTCAGGATATGCACCGGGAAGGTCCCCCTAAGTCAGTAAAAATATCTTCAAAGGAGGTGTCCACTCGACCTGAAGTGGATGGAGGGTTGGATAGATTAAGACCGACTTCCTCAAAAGCCAAATTTAGAGCCTCATCAACTTCCTTCCCGAGATTATCAGATCTGTCCAAAGTGGACTAATTCAGCTGCTCAGCAACTTCTTCGACTAATTGTTCGTCTCACGGCTGAACTGAAGCTTCCTGCACTAATCTGCCTAAGGTTTTTGAAGTTTAGAAAAATAAGCGCTGTAAGCTGCTGTTCGCCCCTTGGAATCAGAATGTTATCTGCGGCCGAAAACATAGAGTAAGTCGGCTCGTATCTTAGAAGTATGTGGGCCGCCCTCCCTTGCTTTTGGAGGTTTGGACGGCCAAAGAATTGGCGCGCAGTTTTGATTTGTGCAAGTACAACGTCGTCGGTCAAGACTAGAACTTTCTTCAAATCGTTGCCTGCATAAATAAAATGGTAAGTGCATAGAATCTAAGCCGGGTAAATATATAACAAATACACATGGAGGACTATGCGGTCACTTGGTTCGCCTTTTCGTCTAGGCACGAGATCTAGGCAATCTTCGCCTTCACCAAATTCCCAGTTGCCTCGGACAACGACCATGACATCGTCAACATGCTTACCAGAGCTGGCAAGCATAGTTACCAAATGATAATCGGTGTCCTTGGCCCTGAGGAAGTAGCGCCCCTGCCGGCCAGAGGATTTGGCCAAGGCATAGCAATGCTGAATAGCAGGGATTCCAAGATTGAGCTTAAGGCGTCGGTTTAGTTCTACAATACCCATTATGATTCGTTAAAAATTTACATTAGGTTGAAAAGGGATTAAATCCCAGTGACGAAAGACGACCCTAAAAAACGGGTGAAGGGGGAAACGGACTCCGTCCTCGGCAATGGATAGGAGAGGAAAGATGATTGTACTCTCATCAGTCCTTTCCATGTCAATCACACTCTCTGCCACAAGTGATAGATGGACATCGTCAGGAATGGAAAAATGGCGTCGAAAACCAGAAACTCGATCCGCAGAAAGAAAGGGCTTTTAGATGTTTCGCCATCCTAGCTAGGATAGGAAGTACGCTAAACTAAAAAAAAAAAAAACAACAACAAATAAGAAAAGAGGAGTCGAAATGGAGAAGAGGAAAACTTACAGGAAGTAGGGAAGACAAAGAGGAACGATGACAAGTTGCAGAGGTTGTGAAATGAAGAAGGCAAACTGGCAGGCAACCAAGAAGCTTTGCGTATTCAAAAAACATACATTCGAAGGGACAACACGGTTTCAAATCGCATTAAATGAATGAAGCGTACGAAAGGGCAGGAAATTATAATGATTCATAAAAAACGTGGACGTTCTGATACTTGCATTAGAATAAGGGAAGTCGCCATATTTTTGACTCTCCAAGTTCAAAACCAAACATGCCGATTAATTGGCATTAGTAGGATGTTTGGGGGGTAATTGTGGGAGCCGAATATCTTTTTATGTATAAAAGCCAAATGGATTTGGGAAAAATCAGGATATAGGTTATTCGGTTTCCCCCCAGAGGGATCATCGAGCCGAATAGATAAATCGGCCATGGAACCAATTAAACAGGCAGCCGAGTGGAAATTGGCGTACGACAAAAGGGTCGAATGAGCAATCATGCAATGGACTAAGAGTGGGCCCGACGCTAGGGCCCAGAAGCAAATATAAATAAGAGGAATATCAACCAAAGAGAGCTATGTGAGAACAGACTCAAGAAACTTAAGACACAAGCAAACGAGAGACATATACTAACTTATCCGTCGGAGTGCTAATTCCGACACCCCCGACCGAAGTATTAATCAGTTTTTCAGGTGGCAATCAGAGGATCAGGAACGTCTTTCGGGATCCAAGAGTATTTCCAAGCCACATAACCACACTTCTTTTAACTTCCAAATGAATAAGAGGATGCCATGTGTCTTGAAAATAATAATTATTATAATTATAATAATAATACTAATTATAATAATAAGAATATTTTATGGTGCCAATAACCCCATAATTCATAATTTTCACTACACAAACACATTCAGCATAAATTTAGGGTCTCAGAAGCATCGCCTTATTTTTTTTATAATTTTTTTGAGAAAAGTTAATTACGGTCAAATAAAATAAATATCATGCACGAAAAAGAACAACAATAAGTCCCAAGGGACCAAACAAGAAACTTAACACAAGCAATAAGATACAAAAGCCACAAAAAAATATGAGTGATGCTATTAACATCTCATGAATTATTTTGGAACTCCTATTTCTTTGGATCCTTACTTATAAATTTTGAAACCTTTAAAATTTCTTTTCCTCTTCTAAATAATACCAACATTATCCTTGTGAAAATATTACACCCATTGAATACACACCCCCCACATCCCTACACTTCAAAAAAAACCCCTTTCAAAAAAATCCTAACAAAACCCACGAAGAAGAAGAGACAATGCGATTATTGTCTCTACTGCCTCATCTACCACTATCATAGTTGATATGCTCTCTCTCTCTCTATATATATATATACACACATATAATTTCTTAGTTTTCTCATAATAATTTTTTCTCTTGTAGAAAAAAATTATAATAATTGGTTTAGTTTTCTCAGTAAAATAGGTTCGAACTTATGAATAATGTTTGGTTTATCTGTTTCCGAACAAATAATAAATGTTCGGTTACCGGTTCCTAAACAAATAAATAATGTTCGGGCTTATGTTCCCGAATTTCGGTCATATGTTTGGGAGTTTAGTCCTGAAAAAATAACGAATAGATTTTATTATTTTTTTCAAAAAACTTACCCTTACAAGGCCAATTTCTTCTGAGCTAAGAACAATATTAAAGTTATGAATCTCTTCTAAGTTTTTATTATTGTACGTCTCTCGTCTTATGGAGTTGTAATTGCCAAAAAAATTCCACTCATTGTCATTATCGGTGAAGTGTAGGTAATCAAATGTTTGCTATTGTTACTGCCGGAATATTGCCGCCAAAGAGTTTTCAAGGTTTTGAGAGTGCGTAGGTTTTAAAGGTGAAATTTGGAAAAAAATGAATGGGTAGTTGTGTGGGGAAATCCCACATCGGTCTGTGAGGGACTACTTTCCCACCTTATAAGCAGGCTGACTCCTCTTACCTTGCATAGGCTTTTTCCCCCAGTGGGGGAGGAACAAAACCGTGCGGTTGGAATATCAAAGCGGACAATATGTGCAAGGCACGGGGACCGGTGGCTTTATTTGGCGCTCAGGAACTTCCTCCCGGGCCTTGTGTGAGAGCTAATGTGCGGGAAAATCCCACATCGGTCTGTGAGGGACTACTTTCCCACCTTATAAACAGGCTGGCTCCTCTTACCTTGCATAGGCCTTTTCCCCCAGTGGGGGAGGAACAAAACCGTGCGGTCGGAATGCCAAAGCGGACAATATGTGCAAGGCACGGGGAAAAGGCCTATGCAAGGTAAGAGGAGCCAGCCTGCTTATAAGGTGGGAAAGTAGTTCTTCACAGACCGATGTGGGATTTTCCCGCACAGTAGTGATGGAGATGGGTGCCCTGATAAATCTTAATTCATAATGTAGTGGGTGTGTAAATTTAATTGTGAGATGTGATATCCCAAAATTAATGATGTCTTTTGTAGTAATTTTATTTGAGGTTATTATTATAATTAAAAAGAGTTAAAAATTGAGAGGTCCAAAATAATTTATGAGGTATTAATAGCAGCACTCAAATATATATATATATATATATGTATATAAGCCACAACTCAGGAAAAACCACCAATCTTTCTCACTATGATTTGAAAAAAATAAAATAAAAATGATTTAGACTCGATCTAAATCAAAATACAACTCAGACCGATCAACATCCCTATTGCCGCTACCCAATTGCACTATTGTTGCCACTGCCGTCTTCGATCATCGTCGAAAGTAAGAGTTAAAGGAGAAAAATACCCACAATAGTAAAGAGAGGAGTAAGAAAAGAGTGAACCATTGCAAAAATTAAAAAACAAAAAATCTATGCAAGAAATAGAGGCAGAAACTCTCAACCCCTTTTTCCCAAGCATAAAAAAATCCAGATCTAAACTATATAAATGTTTTCAGAGTTCGCTGAAAATCGCCTGGGGAGATAAAGCTCTCTCCAGCGCCCCATGACTTTTGTGCATCATATATTTTGGCCAAATTGATTGATGGTGCTCTAGAGGCTCGTTTTAGAATTGATATTTTTAACATTTTTTAACTTCTATTCTAACCAAAAAAAAAAATGTATAAAAAAATAAAGTGAATTATTTAATAATATATAGTGACTTTTTTATTTAAAACATTTCTTCCGAAACACCCCCTCTTCTTCATTGCCAGTCGGATACGAAATTAGAAATTTTATATTTGGAGACCATCATGACAATTATTAATACTAGATAAAATACAATTTTTTTATTTATATTTTTATCGAAGATTCAAAAGAATTTTTGCATTATAAACAAGACAGAACTAAACTATCATTAAAATAAAAAAAATTAAAAAAAAAAAATCGTTACAAGCACAAGCATTTGAGGTGCCCTTTATTCATAAAAAAAAAAAAAAAAAAAAAAAAAAAAAAAACTATCTATCAAGGCGAATAGAGAGAAAGATGAGACTATTCTGCCATGGCTACCCTTGAGTGACTTCAACAACTATTCAATAACAGAGCTACATTATCAAATCTTTCAAAAAAATCGCATGAAGGAATGCCAGTTCATAGATCTTGAAAGGCAAAAGAGGATTAGCCACCAGTCAATTTGTCTCTCTTGTTGTCAATTTATCAGTTCGAATAACTCCACCAAGAGAAAATCAGCTACTGGTTCCTACAAAACTAAACTAGACTAAACTACACCCAGTTTCGTCCCCATTTTATGGGGCTCTGAAAGCGATAGATTGGGTACAAACTCGAGATCAACATTGCGTGTCCAATTTTTGCCTCAAGTATTAACTATTCCACCGTTTTCCTAAACTTCTGTGCATAAAATGAGATTAGTTCTATCCCAACAACTGCTCATCTTTCTTCAAAAACTTCACACCCCCAATCATCCTCCTCCAAAACCCGATCACCTCTGTTTGCGGTTGTTCCTCTATAGGTTCTTTAAATTTCGCATTCTCACTTAATTCTTCAAATGCATCAACAAGATTTTGAAGCCGCGCAACGAATTCAATCAGAAGCGAAGTAAATGTCGCCAAAGACAATGAACTGGCATTTTCATACGTCTTTGATTCTTCTTCTTCAGGCAGTGCATCAGCTTTCCACGACAAGTTTGCAGGCCATTTTTCAGGAGGGATGAAGTTGATACCCAAAACATTGTTACTAACATTCCAAGTATTTGACGCGGGAAGTGAACTGAGATGGAGCAGAGCTTCGCTATAAAACTTGCATTTACCTAATTTGTTTTCTTCATCATCCATGCTGAGAAATTCTTGGGGATGTTCTAGCTCTTTTGACCGACTTCCAATTTCCCAGCTCTCTGCATGAACAAGAAGGTACGATTTCTGATCTACCTTTTTTTGCAACTCTTCTGCTGCCTCGTGCACTTCACATAGTATGTCTATTGCACCCAATTTCTCCATCTTTTTTACTTTGTTCCCAAGGTCACGTAACACTTTCGTACATGCAGTGCCAACCCTTCGAAGTTCATTACTAAAGACCTGTCTTTTTTCAGGTGGAGCCTACATATACAAGCAATGAAACCATTATTTTCTTTGCACATGGTTCTAGTAGAAGAAAATCACGAGCAAGGCATAACATATAAATTATAATATATCTTCTTTTTCTTTTACCAAAGTGTGCTAAATAAGGGTTCATTTTTTTCAGCGAATATTTTCTAGAAAATACTGTTTACCTAAAAAAACATGTCTTCCAACGCTTACAAGTGCAAAGATCTAAATTAACAAACATACTAATATAGTAATCAAGTAATTTTCAGACTATGCAAGGCATTCTTAAGGCATATTGAGTGAAACTCATTTAAATTCACTTCTACACGAAACAGCTGTAAAATGAAGCCAGAGATAGAAAAAGAACAACACCTGTATTTCGGAGAGTATACAACCATGCAATGCCATGACCATGAATGCACAATGCCTCAATGCACCACTCACTTTTACATAGTTTCTCCATGGATATCTAAGCATTTTGTAGGGACCATGAGGTGGTTCCCAAATAGCAAATCCTAGCTGCCAAGCCGAAAATGAGTTAAAATCAAGAAGTTGATACATAATTTGCAATTACCTATACTTGCAAAACATTCACTTCAAAGAATACCAGAGCATCCTCTTGGCTTGTAGATTCCACGGCCGTTCTATAGCCACTGTATAGTGGGTCATCAGAAGCTTGGTAAGTAAGAATTTTTGAAGGAACCTTCACATATTCAACACAATTCAAGTACCGATCAACACAAGCTGCCGAGAAGTCAAAGAGGATTAGTCAGCATGGAAAACAGAATAAGAAGACTAAATCAGAATTTTACAAAGTATTTCTGAAAAATAAAGTAATAATAGTATAGTATACGGAAACGTTAGTCAACCTTCCACGGAAGTTGCAACACCCATGAAATTTTTTACCACCAATCTGTGCAGATCCTCACCAGCCCAGATGGGGTAGATACATATATTTACGACCAAACACACAGCAGCACCAAGTAAAATGAGCAAAAATCGAGTCACAGCTGTATGTATAAATTCTCTTGTTCGATACCCAGATACCATTATGAAACAATATGTTATCAAGAATACTCGAAATCCATATTCATACGGCTTCCATGTGGGGTAAAGTTTTGCATAAGTAGCGAAAAAGCCTAGAAACCACATAAAAAGGCACAGTGAGCAAAACTTCAATTGAAATACAAGCTGAAAAACTGCTAGTTCATTTCCAACATAATCAGAAAAAGAATACTGACTGAAAAACCAGACCAATGATAAATATGCTGAAGACAATAACAGCTTCTTCCCAATCTCCAGCCAATTCAGACAACTCTGCCATACCGAGAGCAAGCCCTCCAGCTGATAATGTCCCCAATCCACGGTTAAATCCTTTGCTAAATGTTGCACCTGCAAAAGTACTTAGATCATCAGCTGCTTCATCTGTGCATTTGTTTCTTAAAAAGTTAGAACTTACAAGACAAAGGATTATACTATTGTTGGAAAACTAAGAAAAAAGGCACATAAAACTTCAAAATGTATGTTATTTTTGCTTAGGAAAATGAAAACACACTTCCGCTAATAGAAAAGCTGCACTGGATCCAGTGAAGGAAATTTTTTATATTCAGATCCTGCATAATGTGAATTTTAGGATTCAAATTCAATTCTATTTCTCTTAGCCATACATTCCCAAGTCACTTGAATTGATGAACAAGTACTCGAATGGTTCACCAAATATTAAATGTCAACTTTACTTTCGCCAAATATTATGTGCATGCCAGTACTGCACACTAGGTCTTAATTTAAATACATCAGTTCTCACAATTTTGGGACTATAGCGTATTTCAATGCTTTTTAAAGTTTCATTTAAAGATTTTCATGTTCTGATACCAATCCCTTCTTTTCTTGCAAGATGTTCGATATCTATCACTAATATGTATACTTTATGCCACGATTGATGAGATATATTAAGAAAAGAAATTCAATGAATACCCAACAAAGCGTATCAGTATAAAAATCCGGGAAAAAAAAGTGCACTAAAGCTGTGTCTGGCAGCATGGAATCCAAAGCTTGGATTTAGAAATAGAAGTAGTTAAAACTTTGAACTAAGATGGTGTCCTATTTCAATTTCCAAAGTATGATTCTATGATGCAAAACAGATGGAAGACAACTTTAGGAAACTCGGGTTAATGCTGCCCACAGTAGGTATTATTATGGTGGATTTTAAGCTTTTAGGGTTGGAGTTTAACAAGGGAGAAGAAAGTTTATAGGGTTTCTAAACGTAAAGGGTTAGTTTGGGCATGATCTTCAAAATATGTGGGTTGCAAAGGCAACAACTGTTTTATGGTGTTTTTAGTGTTGATTTAGGCCTTGTTTGGGGTGTCTTAAAAAAGTCAAAAAGTCATTATCCTATTTAAGTCACATTATCTTATTTAAGTCACATCACCTCTTTACCACATCACTTCAAATTCAACTCATACCCAATCCATATTTCATAAAAAGTCAAAAAATACACTTATTTAGATCATCCCAAACCACTCCTTAGCAGCCAAAGGGTAAAAGAGAATAAGATGTGGAAGATTTGAACTTGATTGGCTGAAGTTTATGGGCTGAAAATAGCACTTTATGAGGGCAATGAACAGTACTTGGGTTATTTGTGCAAATAAAAAGAATGATAAAAAGACAACCAAGGGCTTACCCCTCTACGGGTTAAGTAAATCACACCCAAAATAAGATCTCAATTCCTTATAATATCAGCTCTCTATTACTGAGATTACACGTATTTAGAGGCTAAAAAATTCTCTAATTCTCTAATTTTTATAAGGACTAGAACTCCGACTTAAAAATTAAGAAATATTTGGTAAGTCCAAATCTTCTTAATCAACTAGGACGACGACCTATAGATTATGACTACTACCTATATCCAACAATGATTAAAGTTACCAAACTACTCTCAACTACTAGAACATAAAATATTAAGTTTATAAAATTTGTTCTAGTTTAGAACAAATGTAAATAATTAACCTAAACACTACCGTGGCACTTCTTTCCGACCCAAAAAAGGTCTTCTTAATGATCATGGGACCCATGACTTTTACTTGAAGCTTCCAAAGCCAATTATACTAATCTATTCTTATCATCAAGACATCCAAATTCCAATAGAGGTGACATCAAAAACACACTCACACTATGTTGGAATTGTAGGAAAAAAGGAACATCATAACAAAAGAAAATGAGGTAAAAGAAGCAAAATTTGCTTCCTCTTTGTTTTCTTATTTGTAACTATACATCCATTCTATATATTTATTTATTCTATTATATAGAGTTAGTGTGAACGCTACCACATTTTTTCATTTTTCCAAAATGCCATTCAAACTTAACAACTGTTGAATCCAATAACTATTAAATAATTTTTTTAAAATTTTTTTTTTTTTTTTATTCATTCAACAAATTGCCCAAATCAAGAATCACCAAATCTAACACTATGATTATCATTTATTTTCTTTTCTAAAACCCACTATCCAAACAGAGTGAAAATACATTATATGAATTTCAAGCAGCCAAACACAGCATTCAAATCGAAAAAATAACCATACCTATGCTGAATTCAAACACTACAACAACAGTGAGGATAGCCCAAACAGAGTATCTACTGAGTTCTTTGATTGGTTGTTCTTTCATGAAAATCAACAGAGATACGAGCATCAAAGCCAGACCCATTTTCGCCGAGAACACGATCTTTCGTGGGTCGGATCGACCCACATCCCAAGCTTTCACAGACACCTCTTTCAATTTCTTCCACCACTCTGCAAATTTCTTCCGAACCCTCCTCCGACAAGAACAAAACCAAGAACTCTCATCATCATCTTCTTGTTCGTTGCTTGGAAACCCATCTAGCTCAGAGTACCATCCCTTGGATAACAATCTCTCTCTCTCTCTCTTCTCCGCAAAACTCTTCCTGAACGAACCCAATTTGAACGCCATCTTTCTCTCTTCTCTCTCCATACTAAGAAACGATGATCAAGATTCGAGAGATATGGAAAAACTTGTGTGTAATTTTTGTATGGAGACAAGAGAGAGAATGTTGATTGCGTAATCCATGATGAAAAGATTGTATTTGCGTGATTTCAAAGACGATTTGTTACAAGGGTTGAATGGCAGATATGCCTAGGTGGGCGCGGCGCTGTTCCGACGGTTCGAGAATAAAATTATAAATCGGATGACTGATTAGCGGATTAATAAATTGTGATTTGGGTATTTTTGATGGGTTGACGAATTGAGAAATATTTTAATTAATTATTATATATTTGTATAATATATAATATTAATTTGTATAATACTTTTTAGATATATAATACAAAATAATTTTATATAATATGTTTCATAGATATAAATATTAATTTGTAATAAATTTCATATTTTAAATATCTTGTACACTCATTTTTATATTGATATTTCATTAAAAGTTAAAAAATATACATGTATTAACTATAGCGGAGCGGAGCGGAGTGGTTCGGTTGGCTGATTATAAATTTTAAAATTTAAACTGCGGTTAGCGGTTAGCGGTTAGAGCAGTGCGAATTGATACAGATCGATACGATTTTAGCAGATTAGGCGGTATTTTACACAGCCCTAGATATGCCTATTGCAAAATCACAATGGTAGAAGATATCATATGATATGTATTTTATTTGCATATAAAAAAAAAAATTTGTAATAAGAGCAATTTTGGAAGTTGGTTAAAAAAAAAAAAAAAATTTTAGTTTTTTAATTGTTTTATATGAAAAATATGAAAGATAATGTGATTTTAAATAAGTTAAAAATTAATTTTTAACTAACTTTTCAAATTATCCAATCATATATGGTGATACGAGTTTGTGTACATATATATGATATGTAATTTCTTTTTGGAAAATATTATCGATTTCAAATAATTTATTGAATGTTTTAATAAACCTCTCATATAGGTACGAGATCCACATACATATAGATTTGTGTGAGATCTCTAGCATAATTCTTTCTTTCTTTCTTTTTTTTTTTTTTTTGAAAAGATTATGTACACATCTTCAAAATAGAGATACTTACGTATAGCTCCTAATAAGTGAATTTATAGGCTAATAGGTCTTATGGAAAAAAATTATCATAAAAAAAGTCACTAATTGTAAGTTTTAGAAACAATTTATAAAAATCATAACAAAAAAAGTCATTTATTGTCAATTTTTAGCGACATATATAAAAAATTATTACAAAAAAAAAATATTTTTAGTTACAATTTTACTAAGACTTATTTTCAATAGGATTTGATGAGAATTAAGTCTAACTATTAGGACCTATTGATAATTTACCCTTCAAAATATTGGCTATATTTGGGATACTATTTCAAGTTAAAATAGTTATATAAGATAAAATTGACTATTTTAGTTAAATATGATAAAATGTCACATTCAATCAATAATTATTTTATTTTTTCTCTTACAAAAGTTAAAAAATCAAAAAATCTATCTCAAATGAGACTTTTTAATCCCAAACTAAAATAGTCAAAAAGCCAACTCATATTCCAAACGAAGGCATTATAGAAATGTGCATGATATACATCTTATAATTATAGAAAAAATTAAATAATTTCATATTTTGTAAGTTATAATTGAAAAAATAATAATAATCAAGCATAAATGAATCATAACAAAAGATTTTAAAATAATTAATCATAATTATAAATAATAAAAAAAGGTAATTAAAAGTTTATCCATTTTATTTTAGAGATTGATATATGATATGTATTTGAAAAATAGTTGAGAGAACTAAAATGGAAGTACTAAGGGGAGCACTAAAGATGTGACACTATGTCTTAGTTGTTTTTTTTTTTGTTGATATTCTCAATGTATTAGTGCTATTAATGGTATTTTTTTAGTGGTATGAATTATTACTGTATGTATTTAGGTGTCTGTTTATACGAAGACAAGACATACGGAAACTGGATCCAAGTCATTAGTGCTATTTGTGTTATTAATGATGTACTTTTTAATAGTTTAAATCATTATTGATTTCTATTATACTATTTTGGATGGGCCCATTTCTTCTACAAGACAAGTTTATTTTTACAGTAATACCACGGACTCATACACGAAAACTTAGAAATTATTTAAAATTTTATATTAACAACTTAGATTCCTTTTAGAAAAATTTACCCATAAATCTTATTTTTTGAAAAGTTGAATCATTTAGTTTCATTTTATTTTGGTAATGTTATTTATTTAATTTTGATTATTTTGCAGGTTACAATAGTACCCTTTTGTGGAATGTTTGTTTCCTAAAAATCTGCAATATCATAAAAACATCACCAACAACATCAATTACTAAAACAGATTTTTATATCAACAACAACATCATAATCACCAAACATTATTCATCAAATATCAAACATTATTCAACATCACAAACATCAAACATTATCCAACATCATCAACATCAAACATTATTCATCAAACATCAAACATTATCCAACATATCAAACATTATTCACCAACATCACAGTGAGCGTATAATCGTACAAACATTATTCTTCATCATCACTAAAAAAAACATCATAAAAAATAGGAATCAAAACAACATCACCAACATCACTTAAAAAACATCATCAGAAATAGAAATCAAAACAACATCATCAAAACATATCATTAAAACATCGAACAATCATCAACATCGAACATCATCAGAACATCGAACATCGACCATCATCAGAACATCGAACATCGAACATCATCAACATCGAACATCATCAGAAAATCGATTGGAAGAATGTAAGGGTAGTTCTATACACCTTCGCAGGTCACAAACGAAACGAGGGTCACAGACTGCTGAGTTGCGATTGGGAGTTGGCCTTGAACCCACGAAGTCGAACTGAATCACAAAAATTCCAATCCAGTCGTGAAATCAAATCACGAAGTTGAATCCAGGTAAAAGCTGCGAGCTGCGAAGTTGAAGTCTGATTTTGTGCGTGTAAATATAACTTGATTTGCCAACTAGGGTTCTTGAGAATTCATAGCCAACAACAACAAAGGAATCAGTAACGAATCATCAAAACATATCATCAGAACATCGAACATCGAACACTGTCGTGAGATCGTGAGAGCCGTCGCTTCGCAACTGCTCGTCTGCAACGTTTGTTCGTTTGTTCGATGGTTCGTAGAGATCAGATCTGTTCCGCGGATCTGTTCCAAACGGTCAGGATCTTGACGGGCGCAACATCACCGTCAACAAGGCCCAGTCCCGCGGAAGCGGTGGTGGCGGAGGAGGCGGGTTCCGCGGTGGTGGTGGTCGTCGTGAGGGTGGATACGGTGGTGGTGAATGTCGCTGATGTTGATGATGGAACTAATGTTGATGATGTTGATCATGGCCCTGATGTTTGATGATGTCTAGCACTGATGTTGATGATGGATTGCCCTTTTTCCGTAATTTCACATTACTAAATTACTAACGTTGCCCAGCAGTTATACTACACACGCGTACGATGTATATGCCCTAAATGGTCAATTCCCTTACAATGGGACTGTTTAGTTCATAAGAAAATATTTGGGACTAAACAGTGCATAAGTTATTAATTTGATATTTATTAGTACATCTCCCTTTATTTTATAGGTAGATTTTATATTTTGTCAGTTTAATTTTCATTATACATATTCATTTTTAGGTAAATTTATCCTAACTTTTTTCTTATCTTTTGACCTGTGGACCAGATTTAGGTCCATTTGAAAATTAGTTATTTTTTATTTTCTTATAAAAAGACACGTAGAAAGTAAAGATAATGATGTGGTAATTTATAATGATTTTTTGACATTTTGACTAAAAATTAAAATTTTCAAACCAATTTGCTAATTTGGTGATTTTTTTTTTTTTTGTCTTTAGTGAATTTTTTTTTAAAAAAAATGAAAAAAATTATGTTTCTAAATACAGCTCAATGAGACAAATTGAAAATTTATTTTCTTATCAAAAAATTTTAAAAAAAGTTTAGAAAAAATAAAAATAAACCAAAAATAGTACATTTTTGGGGGCTTATTTTGACTTTTTCAATTTTTTTATTGAAATTTCAATTTCATTTTATTTTTTAAATTCATTTACACAAGACATATCGAAAAAGTAAACAAATTTAACATAATTTAAAAGGAAAAAAAAGTCACTAACAACAAAACAACCGAAAAAGAGGTGGCTTTTTATTTAGCCAATAATCTAAAATCCTCAACACCCCCTTAATACTCAACAAGTCACAAATTAACAATTCGCAACTCCCATTGATTCTCACAGCAAACTTATGACTTTTTCAACGATTCTCAACAGTAAAAGCATAATTTTCAAGACTAATATACCAAAAAAAAAAAAAAAAACCCTCACTGAAAACTATTAGGTAATAATTTTAATCAATAGAACTAGTTGGTAATTTTACCTTTATTTTTTGAGACTAATAAGGCTTTTATGGTTTGGTTGGGATAGTCCAATTTGGCACACTAAATTTGCCTTATTTCTCTTATTTTTTAAGCTATGAAATTGTTTGGTTTTGAATTATAAAAAAAGATTTTTTAATTTTTAATTTTTCGTGTTCTATTATTTTTAGTGATTTTTTTTTTTGTATTCTAATTATTTTTTTAATGTACGTAAAAAGTAAAATATTTGTAAATATATTTTTAAAAAATAATAAATACAAAAATATAATGAATTAATATATATATATTTAATATTTAGTGAATTTTGAAATTTTTTTTTGATAAATTTTGTATTTTTTAAATATGTAAAAATCTAAAAAGTAAAAAAAAATTAATTAAAATATTAAAAAAACTAAAAAATAAAAAATAAGAATTAAAAATTTAAAAACTGTTTGCGAAAACTCTTAAACCAAAAAAACCACCATGGGTTTGTTTTTATTTTGTTTCAGTTTTTGGGTAGAACGTGGGGTGGACATAGGATAGGTTTGTGGGTTTGAGATGGTTTGTAAATTTTTTTATAATTGATAGTTGGTTGCGAAGAAAAAATAATAAATTGATGTGTAAGATGGGATATTTTATTTTATTGATTATTTTAATATTTTTTTTATTTAATTACAAAAAAATTTCACAAATCATCTAAAGCACAACTTTTTTTTCATTGGCTGAAATAGTAAAAAAATAAAAAATAAAAAATTAAAATAACTAATGCATAATTTATTCTCAAAAAAAAATAAAGTTCAACAATGTAAAACATATCTATAAAAATGTATGTTTATGAAAATATATTATATAGTATAGTTTGTGAGTGGGCTACGATGGGCAAGACTTTTAGCACTCTTTCGAAGCTAGCCCATATTGTGTCTGTTTGGTAGAACTTAACTACAGTTTATTTCAGCTTTCAACTTAATTTAAGCAATTTTGATATGTTTGGTTTAACTTATAGCTTTTTGGAAATCAGAAATCAACTTATTCTTTGAGTGGGGCAGGAGATGCTTTAAGAATAAGCTGGAAATTAGCTTAAGTTGAAAGTTATAAGCTATAAGCTGTTAGGCATAAACTATAAGCACTTTCCCACAGCTCTACCAAACAGGGCCATTATAAGGAAAAAAGTTGACACTTTTACTTTTTTTTTTTTTCCTCAATCTCATCATTTTAATGTATTGGGATTAGTTAATTTTTGTTTTGTTTTTTTTTTTTTTCCACTTATTACTCACTGACATGTGTCTATAAAAATTGTAGGGGTCAAGAAAAAAAAGAGTCTCCATCTTTTCTGATATTATAATTAGGCCTAAAGAAATTGCTAAACTTGACCTTATAAGCCTAAATTATAATCCCAACTTCTATAAATTATGTGCTCTTAGCGAACCATTGGGCCTATGCTCACCCTTATTTGTGACAAATTATTTGGTGTAGTTTCGTATTAGACAAAAATAATTTAAGTAAGTTAAAAATCATTATTTATATAGAAGTTAAAGGAATGATATTTTTAACTTCTACTTTTTTATTATTAGTTTTTAGTTTCTATTATAAATTGCATCAAACAAGTCCTTTGTACATAATTTTTTATAAAAAAAATCATATTGTTTCGATAAACTCAAATGTATGATTTTATTATGTTAGTGCTCAAAAAAATGAGATGGCTATTTTCAATATTGAAGGGGCAAAATATTAGGCCGTCCCAATCCTTTAAACCCAAGTCCAAGTGGGTCAGGTAAGTGTGAGGGTAAGCCAATCAAGCCCAACTCCATGATCAACAATCCACCCTAAGTCCTCAAGCACTTGGGCCCACACTTGTAGGGGAAAGGTCAGTCCAACCGTGACGCTGGGCTGGGCTGAGCTGTAGGACTTAATCTTTGGACCGAACTGATGGGCCGAACCTATCACCAAAAATCAAAGTGGGCCAAGCCCACACAAAGATATCTCAATGGGTCAGCCCATCTTTATAAGCAATCTCATAAAGGGCCGAGCCAAGACACAACAGTACCGAGCTGAGGAAACCTCTCAGAAAAACGTAAAAGCTATGAATGTATGCATGTGAAGGCTGCCATCTCTACTGGTCCCCTTCCCCTAGAATCACATAAATGGTTGATCAGGGAAATGTGGTCTGTTATTAGCATGAATACGATGAGTATATGCATCCATTGTCAACAACCTCATGATCCCCTACCTTGAGCAATGTTAAAGGGAGCATGGCAGCACCAAAGTCTCATGAAACCATCTTGGGCAACAAGTAAGGAGTTCTATATAAACTACAAGGACTTCACATTGAAGGTAACAAAGTTGAGCTACAATATACTCACTGGAACACATCTCTCTGCACTTAGAGAGAACATTCCATCTTTTCCGATCACTTACTCTCACATCGGAGTGGTTATCCGGCCAACTTCGGCTGGGCAGCTCTAACGGCGTTCACTGTTGCAAGGTCTCAATTCTTGGATAGTCCAGTCGGGTGTGGAACTCTGGTCCACAATCATCTAGTACAGTATTAGGTACGCACAATTGGTGTGGTGAGTGTGGATCCTTGATCTCAGAGTTCTGCATCTGATTCCGGCGATGAGAATTGAGAATATTTCACCCTCGGCATTGACTCCACAAATAGAGAAAACGAAAGATAAGGGCCTGGCGCTGCCAACAGTTTTGGAGGAGCAAAGCGGAAACAACAACCGAACTCCAAAATCTGTTGAGCATCAACAGTCCTTTGTTGGTGGTTTTTTCCACCATTTTTTGTTAGAGAAAGATTATACATATTGTGTCATCAATTACATGGGAACGGAGATATAGGAACTGAAAGCACAGCTCAAAAGGATGATGGACGACTCGATGGAGAAGAGGACCGACGTAGAACCCTCTTATCTGCGCCAGAGGAGCTTATCCTTGGAACCATAGTGAAGAAGGTCCCTAGAAATGAATCTTAGCAACAAAGTCAGCCAATCCCGATACAAAGTGAAGCAGTGAGCAGCCACACTCGTTGTTCACGCCAGAGAAGAACTAAGAAGCAAAATATGGCCAACCAGCAAGCAGAGTATCCTCCTCAAGATCTCCGTACTTGGTTGGTCGGGAATAGACAAAACGAGTAACGACAAGAGACCCCCTAAGAAGTTCACTACATCAAAATTCATGTCATATGATGGGAAGTCAGACTTGTTAACACAAGGAGAATTCGGAAGCCTATGGTTCGATCGTCTCCCTGTTGGATTGATTTACGACTAAAAGCAACTCTTTGAAGAGTTCTTGGCCAGATTTGTTTCCAACACCAAAATCCCAAAAGAGTCGTACACCTTGTTCGGTCTCCGAAAGGAACAGGAGGAAACACTACGTAATTATGCAAGAAGGTATTGGGAAGAATATAATGATTTGGAGGAAAATGTTTGCAGCGAACAGATGGCTGTAATATCTTTTAAACATGGCCTGCATCTGAAAAGCAAGTTGAGACAATCACTTACCAAACGCCCAGCCACAGTACTAAAGGACTTACGTGCCAGGATTGAGTAGTACGCTCACCCTGAAAATGATCAGATCCCCATTGAGGTGGCATCGGCCGAACAGACAACTCAGTAAAATAGAAGAAAAGCAGATCGAGGGAAACCTCGAGGAGTTGTTATGAATGAAGTGGACAAGTCTAAATCCCACAAAGCAGTTGTTACAGTCTTCAAGGAACCTATCTATCGTATCATGGAAAAAATCAAGAAAGAGCCGTTCTTTACTTGGCCACCAAAGATGCTAGGAGACCCAGCTCGGTGTAACCAAAAGCTCAGATGCACCTATCATCAGGACAGGAGGCATATGACTCAGAACTGCAGAGCATTAAAGCAATCCTTGGAGGACTTGATAGCTACTGGGTACCTCAAAGAATACATTAATCCAGACAAAGTGGTGATCGAGTAAAGGAATCCCCCACTAGAACCAAGCGCAGAGCATTAGCCCCGATTGATCATAAATGTAATTCATGGCACAAACAGTCACGAGCGATAAGAGACACTTCAAGAAGAAATTGCAAAAGCCGTGCAGATTCAGCAAGTCATGTTAGTGGGTCCGGTACCGAAAAATGTATGAACAATACCTAAGACTCCCTTATGTATTGTTTCATTTACTAAGAATGACTTAGAAGGAATTCAGCACCCATATATTGATGCATTGATTATAATTGTGGGAATTGGGCAGCGATTCAACATGAAACAAGTCTTGGTAAACCAGGGTAGCACAGATTACGACTTGTTCAGGAAGCTCGGTGTTTTTGAGCAGCACCTTACCCTAGCAGCAGCTCCATTGGTCGGCTTTAATTCGCAGCCTGAATGGCTGCTTAGCAGGATAGTATTGCTAGTTGTGGCGGGGACAAAGACCTTTCAGATAGAATTTTTGGTTATTAAACACTGTCTCCTTACAACACAATACTTGGTCGGCCTTGGATTCATCAAATGAAAGCAGTCCCCTCAACCTACTACCAGCTCATCCACTTCCTGACGAAACACAGAGTAGAATAGATCTCAGGGGACCAAGTTACATCCAAGCATTGTTTCGTGGTAGCCATGAAGGCTAAATAGCTCTACAATCGGGTTCAGACAGCTGAAGTAGCAAAATAGCCGATCCCAAAAGATGTCGGAGGAACCCCAGCCGAGGAGCCAGTAGAGGATCTGGAGAAAGTTTTAGTAAAGGAAAATGACCTAGAAAAGTACTTCCTTATTAGTACCTCGTTAAGCGCTGATGAGAAACTTCAGCTGCTGGATTTGCTGAGGGGACAATATGGAGGTATTCGCATGGTCAGCATATGACACTTCAGGGCTAAATCCAAAATTCTTGCTATAAACTCAACGTCAACCCTTTCGCTAGGCCCATTGTGCAGAAAAGCCGAAGATCTTCAGTTGAGCACACCGAAGCAGTAATTGCACAAGTCGACAAACTCCTAGTGACGGGGGCAATCCGAGAAATTCAGTACCTGCAGTGGTTGTTCAACACAGTCATAGTCAAAAAGGAAAATGGAAAGTGGAAAGTCTACGTCGACTTTACTTATCTCAACAGAGCTTGTCCAAAAGACAACTTCCCTCTGCCTCGCACAGACCAGCTGGTAAACTCTACAGTGGGACATAAGCGTATGAGCTTTCTGGACGCTTGCAGTGGTTACCACTAGATACTGTTGTTTGGCCCAAATCAAGAGAAAACATCGTTTATTACTCCAAGAGGCACCTACTGCTATAAAATAATGTCGTTCGACCTTAAGAATGCCGAAGCAACCTACTAGCGAATGGTAACTCGAATGTTTAAAGAGCAACTTGGTCGAACTATGAAAGCCTACATAGATGATATGGTAATGAAAAGAAAGCTTGTTACAGACCATCTTACAGATCTGAGAGAAGTTTTCAACATCTTGAAAACCCATCAACTTTGCCTCAATGCCTCGAAATGCACCTTCGGAGTAGAAACAGGGAAGTTCATGGGGTATATGGTGACTCACAAAGGAATCGAGGCAAATCCGAATCAAATCAAAGCAATATAAGAAATCAAGATACCAACAAAGGCCAAAGAACTACAAAAACTAGTCGGAATGCCAGCAACGATAAACCTATTCATCAGTAAGTCATCGGATCGGAGGAAGCCTTGCTTTCAGTTGTTGAGGAAAAAGTCTGCGTTCGAATGGGGCCTTGAATGCATTGAAGCGTCGTAGGACCTCAAGAAATATTTTAGTACACCACTTCTTATTTCCACTCCAGAACTAAGGGAAAAGTTGTACCTATATCTGGCGGTCTCAAATCATGTGGTAAGTGCAGTACTAATTCGTGAAGCACTAATTTGTAAAGCAAGACTCTCCTAGACGCCGAAACACGGTATTTACCGCTAGAAAATCTCGCTTACGCTCTGATCATTGCCTCCAGGAAGCTACAAGACTACTTTCAAGGTCATACCATCAATGTCCTCACTGAATTCCCCCTCAAATTGGTCTTCGAACGAGTTAATTTCTTGGGCCGAATGACGAAATGGGCGGTTGAGCTTAGTGAGTTTGACTTACGGTATTAGCCTAGAAAAGTAATCGAGGCCTAGGTCTTGGCAGATTTTGTCGTCGAATTCACCCCCGCCTAGAGCATCAAACATCAGAACTCCAGCTTAGTATAGGTGCCACGTACCACCGAACTGAGCAAACAATGTGCTTCGAAAGCATGAAAACTCCTTATTGGGGATATTTGGTAGCTCTACGTTGACAGATCATCTAATAATCAAGGATCGGGGACAAAAGTGGTACTCATCTCTAGAATGATTCATCTGGGAACAGGCTCTAAAGCTTAGGTGGAAGGCCTCTAATAATGAGGTAGAATATGAAACCCTACTAGCTGGATTGCGTAGTGCCGAACACTTCAGTGCAGATCAACTCCTAGTTTTCAGTGATTCTCAGTTGGTTGTCAATCAACTCATTGGGGTCTATGAGGCAAGAAATGAAAGAATGGCCATATATGCAGACAAGACAAGAGATTTACTTAAGAAATTCTAATCCATATGAGTGAAACAGATCAATCGGGATAGAAATAGTCATGCTGATGCCCTTGCCTGCCTTGGCTTATCAGTAGACACTAAAGATGCTAGAAACGTTTGGGTTGAGTTTGTGCCAGAACCGAGCATTGTATCTCCAGATTCGATCCTCTGCACTAACTTGGAACCGAGCTGGATGAATCCAATACTTGTTTTCTAAGACCAGGCATTCTCTCTGAAGACAAGAAAGAAGCCAATAAAATTCGGCACCAATCAGCTCAGTTTTGGATTTCACCATCTGGGAAATTATACCAACACTCCTACCTCAACCCTTATTTACTATGTGTACATCCAAATCTAGTCGAGGATGTTCTCTATGAAATTCACGAGGGGATTTGTAGAAGGCACGTCGGTGGAAGCTCACTGGCACACCGTGCCTTCACTCATGGGTACTAGTGGCCGCAGATACAGTAGAATGCACAACAGTACATGTAGAAGTGTGATAAGTGTCAAAAATTTGCTTCGCTAATTCATCAGCTAGCCAAAAATCTTACTCCGCTTACTAGCCCATGGTCTTTCGCTCAGTAGGGCTTGGACATCATTGGACCTTTGGCACGGGGGACTGGAAACATACGCCTCTTCATCGCTGCAACCGAGTACTTCACTAAGTGGGTGGAAATTGAAGCAATGGCAAGCATCAAAGAAGCAGGCACAAAGTGGTTTGTTATGAGAAATGTCGTAGTCCATTTCGGCATCCCACGAGTACTAATTGTAGACAATGGAATGCAGTTTGACATCAAGAAGTTCTGTGCCAATCTTAGGATTGAACATCGGAATTCCTCTCCAGGCTATCCACAAAGCAATGGGCAAGCAGAGTCGTCAAACAAGACCATCATTAACGGGGTAAAAAAATGACTTAAAAGTGCAAAAAGCAAGTGGGTCGAAGAGTTGCCCCATGCATTATTGTAACAACCCCCATACCGTTTATCGATAAATTACTGAATTACATACTGATTACTGCTAAATGATCTTATGATGACAATTGAACTAATCAAGTAATCGAACTGACCGATTGAAAATTGAACAATTGACTAAGCACATCTATTGTATTGCATGTTTATCTGTTCGATTATTTGATTATCTGTTGGTGTGTTTATGTTTAAATTACAAATTGAAGGCCTTATCGGCGGCCGAATCGAAACTAGATTAATGTTTTAGGATCATTGGAAATTATGTGATTTGATGGTGTATTTATCTAAAATGTGATTAGGTATGACTAAATTAGATTAAAATGAGTTAAACACCTAAGTTGCCTTATTTACATGTTTGCCACTAAGTGGGCCACTATCCTAGACACAACTAAGGACTTGTATTACACTTGAACAAATGCATTTCATCAGCCCTTTTCTTCACTCTAGCCGACCAAGAGAGGAAGTAAGAGAGAATTGAGTTCATTTTTATGATATTGCTTGGAAATTAAGAAGATTAGAAGAGTTCTTGCTTGTTTGAGCCTCTACACTTGTAATTGAAGACTTAGGCAAGGTAATTGAATCTCTCATTGTTGCATTTAAGGTTTTATTGCATGAGTCAAGTTAAATTGTAGAGTTAAGACTTGAATTGGTTCTATAGTGTTGAATTAGAACTCATTTCATGCATGCATGTGTGTATTGATAAATCTTGAGTTGATTTCATGGCCAATTGTACATGCATGTTCATAATTAGGCTTGAGTCCATGAATTCATCATGTCCTTGAAGAAATGAGTCCATTTGGACAAGTTTTGAAGGTTGAATTTGGTTTGAATCCATGCATGTTTGCATTTCTCCATGTTCATGAAAATGGATTTGAAAAATGGTTTTAATTGACTCACTTTTGGGGCTTGAATTCGTAAATTAAGCTTTGAAACTTGTTATACATTGAATTTAGATGTGTTTTCCAGAATTTGGGCCCAAGAGGTCGAGTTTTGAGTGAAAGAATGCTTGGTTTGAGCTTAGGAGACAAATCTGGAAATTCTAGAATTTGGCTTCTTCGCTCGAGCGACCAACCTTTGTTCGAAGCTACGCTCAAGCATAGGATTGGTGGCTCGAACGTAAAATTTCAGCATCCAGTACTTTTACTGTTTCGACAGACCGCTCGAGCGAAGGATTTCTCGCTCGAGCGAAGCTTTTGATTTTGAAAGCTCGCTCGAGCGAAGGAAGGCTCGCTCGAGCGAGGCTCCTATTTTCAGCAACTTTGCAAAATATTTTCTAAGTGTATTTTTGCATCTCCATCCCATTCTAGGCATTCTTAGGCCTAGTTTAAGACATCTTAATGAGGATATAGATGTAGAACACACCAAGGCAAATTAGGGATTAAGTTTTGATATTTCCCAACTGTGTAACTTAGTGTGTGTTCAACCTGTGAACTGTGTAGGGTTGGCAACTGGGGAGACACGCTCTAGCATACTGTAGTCCAAACTCTGTGAGTAACAATTGTGTAAAGATATGTTCAAAATGATTATCTTGAATCTTCGAATCGAAGGCATCGAATCGAATTATTTACTAAATGAATGTATGTCCTTTATTTCCGAACTGTACTGTGGCATCCTTAGCACCTACTGTTTACGGTCACTGTTACAGAGATCTCTGTCGGTTCCCTCGTGGAACTACTACTGTTTACTGATTGATGGCCATCATTATTGTTCGGTCTTTAAGACCTGTTGTTTACTGCTATGCTAATGGATGTACCACATATGGTGAATAAGCTTCGATGAAAGATCAAATCTTGTTTAATGAACTGTTTTCATTACTGTAGAGACATTTCATTCTTAACCTCTTTACGCATTATGTTATTCACTAGGCTTTAGCTCACTGTTTATATATATATGTAGGTGCTCAGCCACCCGATCGGAGCTAGGAGCGTGGATTAGACTTCAGTTTTGTCAAGCCAGCCTTTGTGCCTCACTGCGAGGTTCTGAGTCGCCATGCTATAGCTTTGGGGTGCTTGTTTTTCCCCCGTCTGTCTCCGCATCGCTTTTGGATTCTCAGATAGGCTAACTACTGCATCTTGCTATCAAGGGATTAGGTCCTCAGACTGTGTATGGAATTGTGTATAGACATCTTTCTACATGTGTGAATGCATGAAAAATCTTTTGGCATCTGACTGTCAGCTACTCAATGGACATTATTTATTTATCAGATGGCTTCCGCCACGATTTTGTACTCTTTGGATTAGCGGGCCTTGGTAATCTCGGATTCTTGGCGATTCTGATGCTAAACCCATAGGGCCGGGTTTGGGTCGTGACAATTATGGGCCTACCGAACCACAGCACGGCGCTCAATGAGAGAAACACCCTACTCTTTGACCTACGGAATGGAAGCTGTTATTCCACTAGAAGTCGGTCTCCCAATCCTCCGATCGGAATTATTTGAAGACGCAAATAATAAGAAAGCTATTGCACAAGCCTTAGACATGGTGGAAGGCCGAAGAGAAGCAGCACTGATCAGACTTGTTGCCTATCAGCATCAACTTATAAAAAGTTTTGATAAGAAAGTTTTCCCAAGGCAATTCACACCAAGAGAGTTGGTTCTAAGGAAAGTCATAAACCACAAAAAGGTGTCTGGCAAAAGGAAGTTAGAATCTAACTGGGAGGGTCCCTACAAAGTTACAGTTGTGGCTGGAAATGGAGTATACTACCTAGAAGATTTCAAGGGCAAAGCCATACCTTGACCCTAGAATGTAGCCAACCTCAAAAAGTACTATCAATAAACTAGACCCTCAAATTTGTCCATCAAGTGTACAAGCATTTATCTGTTGCTTAATGAGAATGCTTTTTCACTTCTTTGAACTTTTTATTTTTAACACCTATACAGCTTTGAGGTCAGAACAAATTATTTTCATCCAAGGCCTGAGGGCATGTTTACCAAACAGACTTAGCTTTGGTGTTTACCAAACAAATTTAGCTTTGGTGTTTAGCTTTGATGATTATCAAACGAACTTAGCTTGGGTGTTTACCAAATGGATTGAGCTTTGGTGTTTACCAAACGAATTTTAGCTTTGATGATTATCAAACGGACTTAGCTCTGGTGTTAATCAAACAGATTTAGCTTTGATTTTAACCAAACGGACTTCATCTTAGAGTGACCAAACGGAATTTAGTTTTGGTTAGCACTCAAACATGTTAAGTGGAATTGCTTGGTGGAAACCACACTAACGAATTTTCATTGTTCATTTTCTTTTTTTGAAATCGCAAAATTTCTTAACTATAAATACATCAATACTTCAGCACTGCTCCATACAAAGCACAAGTTGGAACTAACTTGGGTACTCCTTTCAGGATCACACTCCTAGCATTAATCTTACTCAGCTCTAGATGGGGGCAAACAATTGTTTTTCAGAATCAACCTGGACCTAAGTAAGACTTAACTTCTATATTTTTCATTCCATTCAAGTATACTCCCGCTTTTCAAGCTAAAACAAACTTTAGTAAGATCTATCCAAGGGCAAAGATCTACAATGACAATCTTACTTAGCTCCAGGTGAAGGCAAACAATTATTTTTCTCGAACTCCACTTGGACCTAAGTAACACATTCTCCTTCGATTTCAAGCTAAGCATATCGAATGACCAGATCGAGCATCTATTTGGCCCTGCAATCCCAACAGTGCTCAGCCGGGGGTAAATAGCATAGACAAGACAAGCATTAGCATTAGAAAGCATCAGAGCATCAGATTACAAAAATTAACAAGGAAAAGTTCCATCATTCAACCAAGGCACAACTGGCCTCACAAAAGCAGCAACAAAAAGAAAAATTGTCTCAACAAGCATCAAATGAGGCAACTCGTCAGGAAGACCGAGCTCCAGTGTGTCAAAAACAAAACAAAAAGAAAAAAAAGAGCAAACTTCCAATCTTTTCAAATGAAAAACAATCTAACTCTCATCAGTAGGAGGAGCTTCAGAGGCATCATTCACAATTTTGTCCACATCAGCTTGGGAAGGAAAAGTACAGGCAGCTCCAACATCCTGGGAAACAAGAGCCTCCTTAACCACATCTCCCACAGCCTCAGTCTTCAAGTCCCCACTCCCTTTAGCACCTATTGCTTCACTGGCAACACCGCTCGCAGGAGTCTTGATTGCAGAGTCAATTCTTCGAGAAATCCTTGTTGGAGGAGTAACAAGGGTGGCAGCTACCTTCAGACCCAAATACTTTGAGAGAACTGGAATGCTCTGAAACAAAGAGGAGTCTTCAGGAATTTAAGCAGCAGCCAAGGCACTTATCCATCCCTTCAAGAAGAGCTTGTCACGAAGTACCAGCACATCCTCCTTGTAAGCATCCCAAATTTTCCCTTGCTTGGCCTCGAAAGTTTAGCGTTCAGTAGCCATCACTGTAATAACCGTCTCTAGCTTAGCTACTTTTCCTTCGAGTTGGCCTTGGACCTTGATAGCAGCTTCCTTGGACTTCTCAGCAGAAGCAACAACTTTGTTCAGACGGAACACCTCCCTCTCAGTAGTCCTGCGTCCCTCCTTCTCGGCCTCTAAATTTGTTGTCAATCTCTCAGCATTCATAAGGGTAACCAGTACGGCCTTCTCTAGTTCCTCAGCTTGGGTGATGGACAGATGCATCCTCTAGATATACTGCAGCAAATAAATAGGTATCCAAGGAAAGAAAATGATACAAACTAGTAAAAAACACCAAAAAAAATAAAGTAGCACTCACAACAATCATCATTTGAAGGGTTCCCTTTAAGATGGGGATGTCCCGAGGTCCGTTATGATCTGCCATATCCACTAGCATCAATAGGGTTTTAGTTAAATCAAAAGCGAAGTCTCCAGAAGCAACAACTGAGTCAGAAATAGAAATAAGCTTGCCCTGATGAAACATGGGCAGCTCCTATTTCTCAAAAGACTCATCCTCAACAGGTTCTTCAGAAGCCTCTCCAACTATGGCCTTACCAGTCTCCCTCCTCCTCTTTTTGGCCCTTTCAGCGATTGAAGTAGTGGGTTCGGTAGTAACGACAGAAGGGCCAAAGGCTTCTATCTCCAATTTTACATCCATAAGCCTCTTTGGCTCGGCCTTGGCCAGAGGAGCCAAAAGCCTCCAACTCCAAATGCACTAACACTCTTCTTTTTGACATTGATCCACCCCCTGCAAAACTGGGGGCAAGAGAAGGTGTCCTCTCAACAGATAAACTTCGGCCACGGTGGTGGTTTGTGACTAGAGGAGCAGGGGGTCTCTCAGTTTTAATATTAGAATCGAGAAGGGATGTATCAAGTTTTGCTTTTTTCGGGATTGTGGTTCGGTATGTTGCTTGGTAATCCAATAGTTTGGGGGCTGACCTTTTTTTGTATCTCAGAACGGCCTTAATTGCCTCAAAGTTCTCGCGGTTTGGCCTGCGCTGAAAATGGAAAAGCCTCTGCAGAGATGAGGAACAACATTAGAATAACATTTAAATAAAACAGAAGTATAGAAATACTAGGGCATAGGACTCAGACTTGGGTAGCCATCTTTTTGGGGCATCCATTCAGATTGGAACTCGGTCCCAGCAGGGAACTCCCAGTTACCACCAACTTATAAGAAATCGTCATTGTGTTTGTCGGAATCAGGTAAGCCAGTGACAAGGTGACAGTTAGCTGAATGAATGCGGAGGTAATAGATGTTATGATCTTTATTATGTGAAAGAGTGTAACAACCCAGAATGTCCCATATGTCCAGGTTCAAACCCAACAACCTGTTAAGAGCGGAAACACCACAGACAACTCAAAACAAGTTTACGGACACTTGCATAGGGGTAAGTTGAACTCGGTGTAGGAAATGGCGTACTAAGGGATCAAGGGAAAACTGGACCCCTCCTTCAATAATGGCAACGACGGGAAAAGCAATAGTAGTTCTGGTACCCATGCGCTTGGCGTTAACTCTCGCCAGCGAAAGGGTCACATCCTCAGGAATACCATAGTCACGGCGGAACAAGGCCATTGCCTCAGGAGTATCCACCAATGCCCGAAATTTTCCCATTATCTAGACCTAGTAGGGTAGGGATAAAACTCAACTAAGCAAGAGATGGAACCAGTCGCCAGAAACAATGGCGCAAGGGCCAACGAGGGCGATCAACACAGAAAAGCAAACGAAAAGATAGGTTTCAAGAGAACTTATAGAGATTCAACGAAGGAACAGCGACAAGCAAAGATCTTTGAGATTGGAACGAGGCAGTAATGGCTGTAAGAGTCTGGGCAGAGCACCGTCAAGACCAAGGTGGAAGAATGAAAAAGGTTTTAGGGTTTCCTGAAATTCGGGGATATACGAAGGGGTTTGAATTGACACCCCAAGGGCATTTATTACCCTCAACCGGCGCGAAGGTACAAATCATACCCCTCTGTATGGATTCGGCGCACTATTTCTACACACCAGTATAGCGTCGCCATGTGTCATCATACAGAGTGCATGTGTCAGGATTGAACCGCCACCAAGGCCAAACTAGAGTGGATCCAAAGCAACATGACGCTTGGGGTACTGGACAGTAGCTCTCCCCAAGGAGATCCTTAACGCAAGCTAGGGGTAAATAAAGAGGCAAAATATAAACGGGCCGAATCCAAGCCTTGGGTCGGCCCAATCCTTTAAACCCAAGTCCAAGTGAGTCAGGTAAGTGTAAGGGTAAGCCAATCAAGCCCAACTTCATGATCAACAGTCCACCCTATGTCCTCAAGCACTTGGGCCCAACTTGCAGTGGAAATGTCAGTCTAGCCGCGACGTTGGGCTGGGCTGAGCTATAGGACTCAATATTTGGACTGAATTGATGGGTCAAACCCATCACTAAAACCAAAGTGAGCCGAGCCGACACAAAGATATCTAAATGGGCCAGCTCATCTCTATAAGCAGTCTCACAAAGGGCCGAGCCGAGACAAATGGTATCGAGTTGAGGAAACCTCTCAGAAAAACATGGAAGCTATAAATGCATGCATGTACAGGCTGCCACCTCAGCTGATCCCCTCCTCCTAGAATCACGAAAATGGTTGATCAGGGAAATGTGGTCTGTTATTAGTATGAATACAACACGTATATGCATCTATTATCAACTACCTTATGGTCCCCTGCCTTGAGCAATGTTAAAGGGAGCATTGCAACACCAAAGTCTCATGAAACCATATTGGGCAACAAGTAAGGAGTTCTATATAAACTACAAGGACTTCACATTGAAGGTAACAAAGTTGAGCTACAATATACTCACTTGAACACATCTCTCTGCACTTAGAGAGAACATTCCATCTTCTCCGACCACTTACTCTCACAGCGGAGGGGTTATCCGGCCAACTCCGGCCGGGCAGCTCTAACGGCGCTCACTGTTGCAGAGTCGATTCTTGGATAGTCCAGTCGGGTGTGGAGCTCCGGTCCACAATCATCTAGTGCAGTATTTGGTACGCACAAATACCAAACTTTGTCGTCTTTTTTTTTTTTTTTTTGAGAAAAATGCGATAAACCAAATATGATTATATAACTTTCTTTATCTTCTTTTTTTCTTTTTCTTTTTCTTTTTTTTTTTGGATACATCAGAAAGAAACTTTCATTCTCTTTTGTAACCAAGAAATTCTCCTCAAGATTTCCAATTTTCTCTCCCTTTTTCTAATTATGAAACATGTGCAATGGATCTTGAGCTCAATGATAATATGAAAATTATTGCCACACGAACATCAGGATTAAAATTCCATCCACCATACAATATGAGAATTACTGTGATACAAAATGTCAGGATTTGAATTCCATCCACTATACATGAATCCGCTGCCAAAAAAATTGAATATCTACATATATTCTAGAATTTTTTATTCTTCAAATTGAAGAATTCTCCCTGTTATATTCTGCTTCATGGTAAAAATTGAAATCATGACCCAATCTCATTGTTAGGTGCCTCTACCACTTTGATGGGAAGTTGGCATCGGCTTGTACAGTTTTTTCCAGGAAATTCATTTTCCTGGAAAATAGGCTTCTTACACATATTCATCCCTTTTAACTAATATCAGACTGAAAGCAACTCTATATGAAGATATACATTGAATAAAAGTTGCTGAATTTCTGAAGTAAAATTTCAGAGTGAAAGCAACTATACGAAGAAAAAATGCAAAATTCTGCAGAATTTGAACGTAAATTATATTTTTCTACTGTGATTTGCGAGTGAGTATCACCTTCTTCTCTGATACATGTACAACCATGGACTCTGCTGTATCTGCTGAAATCAAAATTAAACAGGACTGAGTTAAGATGTCAAGTAATTTCCATTTAATTGATTAATTAATATAGACCTAGATCAATATATGCATTCGAGGGTGGTGAAGCTATAGAGCTGAAAAAAATAGCACGAAAAGTGTTCAAAAAATGAGATGTATGATATAGATTTAATTAATGTGATATAAGTCACGTTTATAATAAATTTGGTCTGCATCTTTTACGGATATATAATTGATTAGGCTATGAGGGCCATCGGGTTGAGCCCAATCATATATGCAAGTCACGCCACATGGGGCCCATGACAGCTAAGTGACCCATATTAAAGACTTTATAAAATTTAATATGATGTGAGTCACGTTTATAATAAATTTGGTCTACATCTTTTATGGATATAGGAGGGCCTTCGGACTGAGCCCAATCATATATGCATGCCACGCTACATGGGCCCATTATAGCTAAGTGGCCCATATTAAAGACTTTATAAAATTTAATGTGATGTGAGTCACTTTCATAATAAATTTGGTCTACGTCTTTTATGGATATAGGAAGGCCTTCGGGCTGAGCCCAATCATATATGCACGCCACGCTACATGGGGCCCATGACAGCTAAGTGGTCCATATTAAAGACTTTATAAAATTTTATGTGATGTGAGTCATGTTTATAATAAATTTGGTGTATATCTTTTATGGATATATAATTGATTAGGCTAGGAGGGCCTCCGAGCTGAACCCAATCATATATGCACGCCACGCCACGCCACGCCACATGAGGCCTATGACAGCTAAGTGACCTATATTAAAGATTTTATAAAAGAAAAAGATAGGATAGATGTAAGGTAAGCAATTCTCTAAATCTTAAATCCCTTTCCCTCTCCTACAATATTATTTCACAATCGAATCGATTTAAGCATCGGATCGGCCTTGGCGGGCACGACACCAGTGCTCACCAAGACTCACTCTTTCTTTTCTTCTATGGCAAGTTATGATGTCAAGATCGAATCGGATGGATTTCAGTATCATCAATAATTTTTTATTTTTTCTTAATTACTTTTCTAAGTCGATAACATCGCATATAAGATTTTACCAAGCATTCTTGAAATTGCATCAGCTAGCCTCTTTTGGCACTCAATGCACTGTACATCGGCTTCAATAACCACTTCCTGTACCTGTTTCAATTACCAAAATCAAAAAAAAATTTCATCAACTTTGCATTTTCCTCGTAATTTGCATAGTAAAAACCATAGTCATGAGTCACTAAACTATTATCTTTCAATACTCTCTTTCTAATATATGTTTAAAATATAAATAATAATAACTCAAACTTTTATGCTGTGTTTGGTTGAGGGATTTTAAGAGGGATTTGGAAAGGGAAATGAAAAAGGTAGGTGAAATGTGAAAAAAATATACCTACATTTCACATAGTTTCACACACCTTTTCCTTTTTCCTTTCCAAATCTCTCCCCAAATCCCTCAACTAAATACAGCATTAGATGAGATGGCGATCAATAATTTAGTATATCTCATATGCAAGCATTGTCTATTTATTATTTAAAAATATTTGCACATGTTTAACTGGCTTATCGTGAAAGAATGTACTTAAGAGAGACAACAATTACCTTGGGAGACTTGTGGGTTTTGAGTTGAGCTATCTCCTTCTTAGCCCATGAAATCAGAGAAGTCATGACTGTTGAGCACTTCTTTAATGCAAATTGCAAAGAAAAGCTAGATGTAGAAAAAGCAATGCTTGAATCCGAGGTTGAGTTCATTGTTCGCCAATTACCTACTAAGAAAGGAGAGGGTGTCAAGCATTCTTCGCTAATGACTCTCTATTCTTAAATCTTTATATTCCCGTTACAAAACACTAATAACTTCTAGATCACTAAAAATTTCAAAATGCAATAATCTTAAGACAAGATTTAACATGATCCAATGGATATTAATAATTTGAGACAGAAGATAAGAAATTTTAAAAACAAAAAATCTTGTAACTATTAACGTGGACCTTTAAACAATATAACCTATTATGGTTGAGAAATACCATCATGTTCACTAAAGTTGTAGGCTACCTATAATTGATTATAAAGAGAAAGTAGTAGGTCAATTGAACTTGATAAAGATGCTTCATTGCATAAAGAGTCCCACATTTCTTCCTTGCCTTTTTTTAATTTATTTTTATTTTTTGAATTGGTCACTTCATTAAAAAAAATGTGTGATGAAGGTTTCATTTAGTACTAGATATTTCCTTAGCCCTTGTGGTCCTCAATTCATTAGTAAACTCATATATTATGTGGGGAATTCATGATCTAGTTCATAGCTGAGCTGCAAATAAAACCAAGTGAAGGGTCATTGGTTGTGTTTTCATTTTTTTTTTTTTTTTTTTGAAAAAACCTTTGTTTGGTGAATTACTTTCGAAAACTATTTTCAAGAATTTTTCTTTAAAATGACTCACTTTTTAAGAAATATCAAAAAGTTATTTTCAAATTTTCAAAACAAAAAAAGGATATAATTTCGTGAACTTTTTTTTTTTTTTTCTTTTTGCACAAAAATAAAAATATAAAACGAAAAGAAAATCAAAACACAACCAAATAGATGCGTCACCAAACTTTATCTTTACTTATTATTGAAGTCTGACAAGGAGAAAAGCATAAATGCCCTAAAAAGAGGGCCGTAGGCACTGCAAATAAAGAAAGCAAGAGGGGCAAACTTTATAATCCGAATTGACCACAAGTTTGAGAATCCTATCACCTTTTTTTTTTATTTGTTTTTAAGTAAGAGAGTAAGGAGAATTATATTAAATTGGATGATTATATTGTAACAATACATATCTATAAGGAGAATTATATTAAATTGGATAATTATATTGTAACAATACGTATCTATAAGTTCAACAATTCACACAAGAAATAGTTCATAATGAGCAATAATCAATTCAATATAACAGAGATAAGAAAGTGTTCATAATGGGAAGAAATAAATTTTAATAAAACAAAAATTTGGGAAAACTAATTAATCTTGTATGTCCTAATCATGATGCTTACCTTATGTCTTGTGTATCGGCCGATATGTATCAGTATTTGAGATTTTCAATATCCGTTATTTATTGATATACTGATCGTTATTTATCCGACATAAATTAATATTTGATCGTATCATTAATACTGATACGTTATTCAATACCGCTGTTTAAAACCATGGTTACAAGGGATGCATTTTGTTCAAATTTCACCTGCTTCTCAATCCACTATTGCTGCTATGCAAACTTCTCTCATCTCGTAAAACTCTTTTACTTTATTTCTTCATTCATCACAGAGCTAATAGGTTATGTTTGACATCTTTTCTTGGACTAAAATAGTCATAAAAGGCAAAATAAGTTAAAAAAATCAATAAGATAAAATGTCACATCTAAACTATAATTATTTTTTTTTCTTTCACAAAAATCAAAAAAATTAAAAAATTCATCCCAAATAAGACTTTTTTTACCTCTAGCTAAAATATCTAAAAACTAAAAAGCTAACCCACATCCCAAACGAAGGCATAATGGTTTAAAAAATAAAAACATCAATAATCACTTGTGTCTGATCGAAGTGATGAAAGATTTCGAATTCCTTTATTTATTTATTTTTTGTTGAAATATTCTTAGTAAGAAAACGAGTAAGTAAATAAATTGTGAACTTCCAGTTTACAAAAAAAAAATAATAAATTGTGAACTTTGCACGTTTTCCTTCTTAAAAACACAAGACTTTGTCCCACTCATAAAAGTACAAAGACAAAAACTTGCATTCCATTTGGTTTTGAGTTTTCAATTTTTTTTTTCTTTTTGAGTTTTTAATCTGTACTTCTTTTAATTTTTTGTGAACTTTTTTAATATTTCAGTTATTATTATTATTATTATTATTATTATTATTATTATTATTATAAACTTTTTATATCCACTTAATCTAGATATAAGCTTAAAAAGTACAAACTTTGTGAATATTTTTATACACTAAATACTAAAAAATACATAAGAATACAAAACTTCAATACATTTTCATATTTCTTTTTTGTATTTATTGAATTTTTTAAAAATTTCTTAACAAACATCTTACATTTTAAGTACATCTAAATTAGGTGCTTCCAAAAAAATGACTAAAATATTAAAAAATTTCACTAAAAAAATGAATTAAAAATTCAAAACCAAATAGTTTTTGAAGCCAAATATTGATCAAATTTGATTGTTATATTATAACTGTTTTTTATTGACCATATCTACAATACACTGTTCAATTTCATAATATGTTTTTCATGGAATTCAGCTTCTCCTACAGTTACCTACCCAAAAAAAAAAAGCTTCTCCTAAAGTTACTGTGGCACCGAGACCCACTATCATGGGCTTAGGTTCGGCCATAGTGGCGGTGCAAAGTTGAAGATGGAAGGGCACTTAGTGGTGGTCGCGGCGGCAGTGGTGGTGGAGGCTATAATTTGATTTCTCTTAGAGAAAGTATTGCATTGAGTATTGTGATATCTAGTTTTATTGTCGCAACAGAATTATGATTTGAGATTAGATGGCGTTCGAATTGATGACGAATAGTTTGAATTCACTAGGAAAAGATGAATTCTCAAAAGAAAAAAATAATAATAATATTGATCAAAAGTTCAAAGCAATAACAAAAAAATTTCAAATTTAGCGAATTTGAGTTAAACCCAAATTTGAATACCAATCCCGCTACATCTCCTAATTGAAGCCTCTAATTTCATCCCAATGACGTGAATAAAACCCATATGAAACTAATCCACACTCCTCCCTCTTTCATCTACAGCCCTCCTAATTCCACATCATTGGAGGTAGAATTGGGACAAAATTAAGAGATTAGTAATTTTTCATTTGAACACTTAAAAACATTGTAAACATGTCAAGAGACTGCTAAAAATAGACATTTCAAACTAAAGTTATTGCTAAAATAAAACTTTTCATAAATGACAAAATCACTTTTTTTTTTTTTTTTTTTTTTTTTGAACGTGGGAAAATCCATTAAGGAGAAGCCAAACGGCACTTACAAATAAAACTTTTCATAAATAGACAAAATCACTTATTTGAAGATCAAAATAAAACAATTTGACTAAAATCAACTGTCCAATTGTTACATAACCATTGTCATAGCTTTCTTGTTATGCAAAAGAGACACAAGATGTCTCGATAAAGACTTGATGCAAGATTTAGGGTTAACCCCATCTGTATAACAATGTTATCTAAGATTACATAATATTTGTTACAAAAATACGTAGTATATCTCCGTGCCGAAGGAATTTCCGTAAACAAAACATAACATTTGATTAGTTTAAAACAGTAGACTATTTATGCAAAAAGTGTATTGATCCTATTGAAAATTGTAATGTGTACCATCAAAAAATTGTGTAATATAGTCAAAGATTAGGTCAATAAAATGGGACTGAGATTTGCTTGTTGTGATCAGTTGTTTGTAACACCACCTCTTGATCAAAGCTCTAGAATGAGCTTCGGGCATAGTCTTATGTTGGACCATTTTAATATCTTATATTTATTCATAAATGGGGTTTCATTACTTTGGTAACCTCTTGGTCATAAATGAAGGTTAATAGAATTTATGAACTTGGTTAATGGTCATTATTTTGGTGTAACCATTTTCTTGTTTAATGGTCATTACTTTTGGTGTAACTGTAAGGTTCTTATAGTCTATATATAGTCTACTCTTTTCTATCTATTAAAATCACCTATTTTATATACAAGAGAGATTACTAGCAAAAAAGGGTGTTTTATTGGTGGAGCTTTGAGCTCACCATCTTGTGCAGAGTTGGCCTGAACCATACGACAAGTGGTCGGACTGTTGTATCCTGGAAGGGACAAGTCATAGTGTTGTGACTGATGCATCGGTATTTGGGTTCTTCCTACCGCAGTGGGCTTGATCTCCTTAAAGAAAACGAGATATCCGTGCCTCAGCCTGATCTATTTGTATCTCATTTTCTTTACATCATTTATCAATAAAATATAGTTTAGTTTTCTGGTATTTTCTCCAACAATTTTAAGGAGATCAAACATGGAACAAGTACCAGAAAAAACCAATGATAGAATTGGAGATCTCAACAAGCCTTTCAAGTTCAAAGGAGTTCATTTTAAGAGATGGAAAGGAAAAGTTCTTTTTTACCCTAGCCTTTTGAAAGTTGCATATGTTCTTACCGAAAAGAATCTAAACAAAATCCCAACTGAGGAGATGAATGTTGAAGACTACGAGGCACATGAAGCAAAAGTGGCTTCCTACAATACAGATAAGTATAAATGTCAATTTTATCTCTTAAATTTCCTTGCAAATTAATTTTGTGATTATTACTATGACACCACTTACACTTTGTCTTCTATTAATTTATGGCATGCTCGCTTGTGTCATATAAATAGTAAATATGTGGAAATCGTGAGTAGTTTAGAATTAATTCCTAAACTGACAAAAAATTTTGAGAAATGTGAAGTTTGCAGTAAAGCAAAAATTACCAAGAGGCCTCATAAAAGTGTTGAAAAAAATACCGAATTGCTAGAATTATTTCATACTGATTTGTGTGAGTTTGAAGGAATTTTAACTCGAGATGGTAACCGATATTTTATCACTTTTATTGATGATTTTTCAAAATACACAAACGTATATTTATTGAAAAATAAAAGTGATGCTTTTAAGAAATTTAAAGAATTCCTTCTTGAAGTGAAAAATCAATTCGGTAAAAAGATTAAAAGAATTAGAAGTGATAGAGGCCGAGAGTATGAATCTCTAGGATTCAACTCTTTTGTTCAGTCATTGGGAATTATTCATGAAACTACTCCACCATATTCACCTTCATTTAATGGCGTAGCTGAAAGAAAAACTAGAACGTTAATTGACTTGACGAATGCTATGCTTATTGATTCAGGTGCTCCCTCAAATTTTTGGGGTGAGGCTATTTTGACAGCTTGCCATGTGATAAATAGAGTGCCACACAAAAAGACTAAAATCGTCCCTTATGAGTTGTGGCGGGGGCATAAACTAAATCTAGGTTATTTGAGGGTTTGGGGTTGTTTAGCTTTTGTGAGGCTTGCAGATCCTAAACGACCTAAATTGGGTGAACAAGCTACCATTTGTGCTTTTCTTGGATATGCGTTGCATAGTACAGCTTATAGATTTTTTGATATGGAAAATAATATTATTTTTGAATCAGGTGATGCTATTTTTCATGAAAATAAATTTCCTTTCAAATCTAGAAATAGTGGGGGTCAAATAATATCTGAAAATATTTTATCTATGCTTAGCTCTTCTACTCCTTCTCAAGTTTTTCAAGAAAAAGAAAATTTTCAAATCCAACCAAGAAGAAGTAAACGAGCTAGAGTTGAAAAAGATTTTGGTCCTGACTATTATCTTTACAATGTGGAAGAAATTCCTCATACGGTGCAAGAAGCTTTATCATCACCTGATGCTATTTTCTGGAGAGAGGCTGTAAATGATGAGATAGACTCACTACTTTCAAATAAAACATGGAAGTTAGTGGATTTACCTCCAGGTTGTAAAACTATTGGGTGTAAATGGGTCCTTCGTAAAAAACTTAAACCGGATGGAACTATAGATAAATATAAAGCGAGGCTTGTCGCTAAAGGTTTTAAGCAACAAGTTGATCTTGATTTCTTTGATACTTTTTCTCCGGTTACTAGAGTTACATCCATTAGATTGTTGATTGCGTGGTACGCAATTCATGATTTAAAAATTCATCAAATGGATGTAAAAACAGCATTTTTGAATGGAGATCTAGATGAAGAGATTTACATGGACCAACCCGAAGGCTTTGTGGAGCCTGGCCAAGAAAGCAAAGTGTGTAAGCTAACTAAATCCCTTTATGGTTTAAAACAAGTTCCTAAACAGTGGCATGAGAAATTTGATTCCTGCATGCTTGAGAATGGCTATAAGACTAATGAATGTGATAAGTGCATATATTATAAAACTTATGAGAATGCACATGTGATTATTAGCCTATATGTGGATGATCTACTTATCTTTGGCTCTAATTTGCATATTATAAATGAGACCAAAAATATGCTTAATAGCCACTTTGATATGAAAGATCTTGGTGAAGCCAATTTTATTTTGGGAATTAAAATTACCAAGACTAAGGATGGCATTTTTCTTGATCAGTCGCATTATGTTGAGAAAATTTTAAAGAAATATAATTTTTTAGATTGTAAACATGTTGCTACTCCTTTTGATGCAAGCATACACTTATCTGTTGTAACAAATGAAAAAGAAGTGATTAATCAAAAGGAATATGCTAGCATGATTGGTAGTTTGAGATATGCTCTTGTTGTACTAGACACGACATTGCATATCTTTGTTGGAGTACTTAGCAGGTTTACTAGCAAACCAAGTCGAGATCATTGGCTAGCCATGGGAAGAATTATGAGATATTTATCTGGAACCATAAATTATGGTTTGCTTTATAACAAGTATCCTGCGGTACTTGAGGGATATAGTGATGCCGATTGGAACACTTTGTCAGGTGATTCTCTCTCTACCTCGGGTTTTATTTTTACCTTGGGTGGTGGTGCTATATGTTGGAAGTCTAAAAAACAGACGATAATTGCTAATTCTACAATAGAAGCTGAGCTTATAGCGTTAGCTTCAGCATGTGAGGAAGCGAATTGGTTGAGAGATTTGTTACATGAAATCCCTTTTTGGAAAAAACCAATTCCTTCTGTGTTAATTCGTTGTGATAGCACTGCTGTTATTGGTAGAGTGAACAATCATTTTTATAATGGTAAATCTAGACCTATTCGAAGGAAACACAGTAATGTGAGATCCTATTTAAGTAATGACATCGTAACTGTGAATTATGTAAGATCTTGTGATAATCTTGCGGATCCGTTAACCAAGGCCTTGGTGAGAGATAGGGTCTGGAATACATCGAGGGGGATGGGTTTGAAGCCTATAAAATCATAAACCATATATGAGGATACCCAACCTAGAGACCAGAGATGCTGTAACTAGGTTCAATGGGAAGAACGAATCATATGGTGGTTGTAAAAAATGCACTCTTTAATATTTTGTTATCCATCCCTATGATGTAAGTGCATTTATCCTGTAATGTTGGAGGGTTGAGTTTTTATACTCTTAATGAAATTCTGTAGTTCTTGTTGAGTGGGGTGTGTAAATTACAGGAACATCCTTGACAGATTTCACCTATGTGAGCATGAAAGTGGGGCCGCTTTCTATGAGAACAAGGCTTATTCTCAAATATGCTCATAAAAACTGAGATAAGCACAAGGCCGTAATGTGCTAGCTATTAAAGCTTATGTCAACACCTGGATTATTATGTGTGAGCAGTAATTCTTTATTTCCCCTAAGCAGTCATAGTTCAAGTCTGAGACCACTACTGACTCTGGAGTAGAGGTTGCTGTTTCACTAATGAGGTTCAATGCAGAGCACACCTTCATGATGCATACTAATCTATCTTTGTTTGGTAATCTCTTTTATCCTTGTTGATATTAAAATGAGTGGGGGATTGTTGGACCATTTTAATATCTTATATTTATTCATAAATGGGGTTTCATTACTTTGGTAACCTCTTGGTCATAAATGAAGGTTAATAGAATTCATGAACTTGGTTAATGGTCATTATTTTGGTGTAACCATTTTCTTGTTTAATGGTCATTACTTTTGATGTAACTGTAAGGTTCTTATAGTCTATATATAGTCTACTCTTTTCTATCTATTAAAATCATCTATTTTATATACAAGAGAGATTACTAACAAAGAAGGGTGTTTTATTGGTGGAGCTTTGGGTTCACCATCTTGTGCAGAGTTGGCCTGAACCATACGACAAGTGGTGGTCATGTTGTATCTGGAGGGACAAGTCATAGTGTTGTATTCTTTGCATCGGTATTTGGGTTCTTCCTACCGCAGTGGGCTTGATCTCCTTAAAGAAAACGAGATATCTGTGCCTCAGCCTGATCTATTTGTATCTCATTTTCTTTACATCATTTATCAATAAAATATAGTTTAGTTTTCTGGTATTTTCTCCAACATCTTACAACAACTTTAAATATATACTTTAGTTTTAAAATTTTAAATTAATTTATAGTTATTTTTTGAGTGAATTGATTTTTTTTTTTAAATTTCTATCTTGTCTTATCTCAAGAGCAGGTGGTGATTGTGCAACTGAAATGAAACTAATTGATCCGATAAAACATTATTACGTGTTATAACTATAATTTTTAAAATGAACCATTTATATCCCTTTAATATTATTATAATAAAATCACATGAGTAAATAAATTATTTATTCTTTTCAATATTATTATGATAAAATATATGAGTAATGAGCCTAACAAACTATAAAATGGATAGAGGCTGAAATGGAATCCAAACAAAAACCAATTGCCAAGTTTCGGAATTGATAGGAGTGGGAATCATGAATTTGTTTCTAACCATTGGTTGTGAACCACCCCAACATATAATCCTCCCAACATGTTAATTTGGTATTTCTTTTTGTGAAAATGCTAAAAACAACTCTCAAGTCTGTTATTATTAGTTTTGATTAAAAATGTGAAACTTATATAAAAATATATAAAATTATTTTGAAATATGTGAAAAAGTATTGGACTGATAAATATTGTCATTTTATGATTCTTAAAGACCCTTTTCTTTTTGGAAGAGGTTACAATTGGGTTGTTTGATATAAATTCTAAAAAGTGATTATAATTTATTTTAATTTGAAAGTTTATATTAGACTATTTAGTACAAATTTTGCTTATAGCTTATCAGATAGAAATAACTCAATAAGCTGGAAAAAATTAATTATTTAAAAACTAAAAAAAATGTATTTTTAATTTTTACTTTCTGATTATTAGATTTTAACTTTAAAAAACCGTAACATACTAGACCATTGTGCTTATGGTATGTTGGTCATAATATTTTGACAAAATTTCATTCCATAAGTTACAAAATAAGAAAAGATTATGGCATATGCCCCTCAAATGATGTTGTACTATATGTACCTTATAATTAAAGAAAAAATAATATAATTTCATACTTTTTGAGTCATACTAAAAAAAAAAGTCATAACCAAATATTATATGAAATATAACCACTACAAAAAATAACAGTTTTGCCGACCAAAATATTAGTCGCCAAAGGTCGGATTTTTAATCGCTAATACCATTTAGCAACTAAATTTTTTTATCGCCAAGTTAGTCGCCTAAACCTTGTCGGCTAATGTTTTAGCGACTAAACGCATGTTTGGTCGCTGAAAGTGTAACATTTGGCTACTATTTTTTTAGTCGGCAATGTTACCTTTTAGCTACTAAATTTTATTTGGTCGGCAAAAATAAATGTTTTGGCTACTAAATTATTGGTTGCCAATAGTCAATTTTATTTTTTTAAATTACACATTTACCGACCATTACGAAGGAATCGGCGACCAAACCTTTTAGTCGCTAAAAGCTCATTCATGAAAAAAAAAATTTACACTCTGCTCTTGTGGAGATTCAAATCATCAACCTCCTTACATCATAAATCTTATGCAAGATACTCTTTCCACTACATTTCCATAACACCATATAATTATGTATGCAACATATATTATTTATGTAGTATATAGACCCGTATTAGTATAAAAGTATATATATAAAGATAATTATTTTTTATTGAACATAATTTATATAAAAATAAATTATTTACTAGAAAAAAAAGCGACAACTTTTGGTGACTAAATATAATTTTAGTCGCCAATTTTATACTTTTGGCTACTAATTATTTTTTAGTCGTTAAAAAATAAAATTCCCACGCTAAAATTACCACTTTTGGCGGCTAAACTTCTTTTTAGTTGCCAAAAAGCCTCACCTTTGGCTACTAAACATCTTTTTAGTCGTCCAATGCCTCACTTTTGGCTACTAAATTATTTTTAGTCCCCAAAAGACTCACTTTTGGCTACTAAAATTTTTTTAGTCAGCAAAAACCTAACTTTTGGCTACTAAATTATTTTTAGTCGCCGAATGTCTCACCTTTGGATACTAAATTTTTTTTAGTCAGCAAAGGGCCTTACTTTTGATTACTAAATTTTTTTTGGTTGGTAAAAGCCATATATCGGCAACCAAACAGATTTTTAGTCGCCAAAACCTATACTTTTGGCCACTAAATTTTTTTAGTCGCCAAAAATCTTTACTTTGGGCTAATAGTGCTTTTTTAGTCACCAAAACCTATACTTTTAGCGACCAAAGGTGCTTTTTTAGTCGCCAAAGATGCTTTTTCTTATAGTGTACCAATCAATGTTTTTGGTTTCAATTTTTTTGATTTAATTTTCTGAAAATTGAGTTTTTTGTTTTTTGTATTTTTTTTTTAATGAATATTTTTTAAATTTTAAACAATTTTTTTACTTTTTTAGATGCGCCTTACTTAGATGTATTTAAAAAGTAAAATATTTGTAAAAAATCAATAAATACACAAGAATACGAAAAATGTACTGAATTATCGTATATATTTTTTTTGTATTTTTGATATTTACTAAATTTTCTAAATATGTTTTTCACAAATATTATACTTTTTAGGTGTATTTATGTTAGGTGTATCTAAATTTTTTTTTAAAAAAAATTGCTTAGAATATTAAAAAAATTCAGTGAAAACAAAAAAAAAAATAAAAAATTTCAATTTTCTAAAAAGTGAATCATGAAAATCTAAACAAAACAAGCTAATTTTATGAGTCATAACTAAAATAATGTCATATCTAAAGAAGAAAATTAGTTATAATTAAAAATAAAATGATATAACTAGGGGTGCATATGATACATCCCTTTCATGGGATGTGCAAAGTAGAATTTCCCTACAAAATATCATCATTTTTTTATCACAAAAATCATAATTTTTACCATAAAATGCCATAACAAAAATTACACATTATTATAACTTTACTATTCATAACTTTAGAAAAAGGAAAACCCACAAAAAATCTCATATAATTTGATTCACAATATTGTAGCATAATATATGTCAATTTTTAATTTGTCATATATTCAATTGGGGTAAGGTCTATCTTTCTTATCACATCATTGCACGTAAATTTAAAAGGACTTGGCTTCCCTCCAGTCTCAAATCGGATTGAAGGATGCTGTTAGGTCTATGGGGGCCCACGGATCCCGTTTTGATAATCCGAATCTTTTAATATGTAGAACTTGTCGAGTATTATATGCATGTAAAAAATCATGTTGATTAGATATCGATAGCTATCTATCTCATCAGATCAGTTTTCTGTCAACCATTTTTTTTTTTAATATAAGATGGATTTTGATCACATAGTTATCAATATCTGATCAATGTAATTTTTTCTAGACCTATAGTATTCGACGAGTTCTACACATTGAACGGTTCGGATTATCGAAACGAAACATGTGATGAGCCCCCACAAACCCAATAGCACTTTCCAGTTCGATCTGGGACGGGAGGAAAGCCAGTGCCAATTTAAAAATTCAAATTATGAATCTCTAACCTTACTCCTCTTTTTTGTCCCTTTTTTTTTTTTTTTTTTTTTATTCTGGCTATTTCCTTTTTATTGAAAATTAAAAATCCATGTCTTTTCTTGAAGAACAATTGAATGATTATAGATATTTAGGCCTTGTTTGTGTACTCCCAAATAATCTAAAAAGTCAAAAAGTTACTCAAAAAATTAAAAAGTTATCACTATTCACCAAAAGTCAACAATTACGGCTGCACAACTTTTAATTCAAATTTTCCTCTAAAAATCAATTTTCACAATTTTTTATTACACATTTTTTCATAAAAAGTCAAAAAGTTAACCCAAACATCCATATTTTCTACCTCAATTTTTTAATTAAAAAAGATAAAAAATACACTTATTTAGTCTTTCCAAACTTGCCAGAAATGGTTCATAGGAGCAAACTCTACTACTAGCCAACAAAATGGTTTTCTAATCACACATGCTTGTGATGCACATGAAGTCACAGTCAAACACTGAGCCAGCACTTGTGAATTGAACTGTTGTGCCTTGTGCTGTTGAGGTTTGCACTGCAGCTCAGATTGTGGCTTGTATGCTTGAACAGATAGCTTATCACTTTCTAATTTCACTGGCATAAATAAATTATTTGTTTCCATTTACCTTTTTGTCATCACAAACTCACCTATTTTGACGAAGATATATTCATACCGACGTTGATTTTGCTACCTCTATTTATTTTTTTAAATAAAAAAAAGTCATTTCATTATTATTAAAACATTAATAAAATTTTACAAGTCACAAAAAGTGTAATGATAGATTGAGATTTGATTTAAAAGGTTGGATTGGAGGGTGTTGTTTAGATCTGTACAATTCTCTATGTCTTATTTTAATAATTTAAATTGTTCATTTTATAGAACATATATTATACCTAAAAAAAATTAAATGATTTGATTATAAAATAAAATAAAAATGTTATAATTATTAAATCGAACTAATTTTTTTAAAAAAATAATATACATGTAAGTATTCTACAAAATAAATAAGTTGGATCATCAAAATATGATTCGCAGTTACTCACATACCAAAATAATATCCTCCAATTTAGATTTTGGAATCTCTCTTGTAGAGTGGAGAAGTTGGTTCCTATTTTAAAAAGTGAGGTTCCGTTTAGGTGCCGTTGGGGAAGTCAAAAAGTCAGGCTTTTTGGTTATTTTAGTCACAAAAGACAAAATAGACTTTTTTAGTCACAAAAAACAAAACATCACATCCAACCCATAATCATTACACTCCTCTCTCACAAATAAAGTCAAAAAAGTCAAAAAGCCAAAAAGTCCTTCCCAAACCAAACTTTTAAGCCCAGGTTAAAATAGCCAAAAAAGCCAAAAATCTAACCCACTTCCCAAACGGAGGCTTAGTTTAGTTTTTAAATTGAAATTTGAGTGTTGACCTGTATTTTGAAAAATGAACTGTTAAAATAAAACTTCAAAGTTGAAAATGTGTTTGGTTATAAGTGCTATTTTGGGAACAAAATAAAAAGTTACATTTTTAGACAAAATATTTAAAAATGTAAGTGTCAAAAACGCAACAAAATTAATTTGGAAAGTACCAAAAACGCAAATGTAAAATTATAAATTAGGGCCTATGACAAAAAAATAAAAAAATAAAATTCTTATGTTGGGTAAGGGTATTTTGGTCATTTTAATTTGATTTGACACTATAAACAAATATTAAACTAAAAAATCAAAAGCCAGCTTTTTACCAACTTTCCAAATCACTTTCTAAAAAGCTAAAAAGCTTGGTAAAAAGTCAAAAGTCAGCTTTTTACCAACTTCCCAAAACATCCTTAAGTTTTAAGAATAGTTTTGGAATGATTTGTAATTTTTTTTGATTGATTGATGTATAGAATGTGAGATGAGAGATGAGAGATAAAAAATGATTAATTAATTAATAATAATAATAATAATAATAATAATAATAATAATAATAATAATAAAAGAGAAAAGAAGTTTTGAAAGTAATTTTAAGTTGTATTTTAAAAATGTTTGGTTAATATATTTATCCAAATTATAATTTAAAAATAAAATCTTGATTTAAAAAGTAAACCAAACTTTATTTGAATCTCCCTACCAAAGCTTTTAATTGTATTTTTTTTTTTTTTTTTTTTTTGGTAAATCATCTATTATCATCATGTTAAAAACAAATAATTAACATACAAAATGAATCACAAAAAGTACAGTGACAAGTTAGAATTTACTTTGAAAATGGACCCTTACAAACGGGTTGATTTGGAATGTGGATTAATTTTTTGTCTATTTTATCTTAGAGTTAAAGTCTTTTTTGAGATGAATTTTTGAAAATTTTTTATTTTTGTGAAAGAAAAAATAAAATAATTATACTTTGAATGTAATAAGAGAGTGTTTGAAATAATATAAATAAATATATTTTTAAATTTTTTATAAAAAAAATATGCAAAAAAAAATGTGATATGATTCAGAAAAATAAAGATAAAAATGAAAAATATTCTGCTTTAGGAGATGTCAAATACTACTCAAGTTTAATCCTAATTCAATGATCCATTTTATGTTCCTATCAATCTGAATTTCCACTACAATATGGTTATGACAATTCAAACACGTGTTAGTGGAAAAGAAAAAGACAAATAAAAATAATATTATTTTTTAATTGATACAAGAATCAATTACCTCAAAACCTATTAGCGAATATTTTTTATCCCCTCATTTATAAATTCGTGTGCGTTAATCTCTCAATTTTAAAAATTATACAAAAATAATGATATATTTTTATAAAAAAATAACTTGTAACTCAAAAAGGAAGAGTTTGAATGGTCCAAATTGGTACTTATCAACCGACCGAATAAAATATTTGTCTACTATAGTTATTATCTTATCGACATTTTTACCGAACAACCAACCGGATGAATAATTAATGGCTGACAAAATGAATTTTGAAACTATTTAGACCAAGTTCAAATTCAGTATTAATTTTTACATTTGAAAAGATCCAAATGTCTAAGCTTGTAAATGAAACGAATTAACAGAGACTCGCCAATAATTTTAAAAAAATGTTATTATAGCTTCGTTTGGGAAGTGGATTTGTTTTTTAACTTTTTTACTCCTTTGTCTTAAAATAATGGTCCCTTTTAAAAAATTTAACTTTTTTTGATAGTACAATTATTGCTTTTGAAAAAAGTTAATTTTTCAAAATTATCTTTTTGATAATACATTTTTTAAGAATATCAATGTCATAATTATACTTTTTAAATTATTTATTAATTTAAAAGAATGGCAAAATAAGAAATTTATATTATTTGTGTACTTGATTTTTGAAGAGAGACTAATATTTTGAGACAATAAAAAATGAAATAAGATACTAATATTTTGAGACGGATGGAGTAATTATTTTAACCTGGGCTAAAAAAATTAGTTTGGGAAAAACTTTTTAACTTTTTTTACTTTTTTTTGTGAGAGGAGTGTAATTATTATGAGTTAAATGTGATATTTTATTTTTGGTGATTAAAATAATTTATTTTATCTTTTATGATTAAAATAGTCAAAAAAAAAAATCTCAAATCCATCTTCCCAAACAAATAATTGTCTAATCTAAAAACTTTTAGCCTTGTTTGGTTTTGCTTAGAGAGTAATTTTAGGAGAAAAAAAAACATCATTTTTTATTTGGTTTAATAATTTTAAAAAAAAAATTTCTAAAAGTACTTTCTTAAACATCAATCAATTAATTTTTTTTTTTTATTTCTCAATCATTCTTTCTCCCACACACCTACTTAATTACAATAAAATATCAAATCATTTCAAACTCTCATATTTCAAAATTATTTTCAAAATATATAAACAAACAAACAAGCAAAAAAATATATGTTCTAAACTTTTTTCCCAATTTTTTTTTAAAAAAAATTATCTCCTAAAACCAAACTAAACCCACCTTTTATATTTATGAAAACTAACATATTACTCGTGTTATGCATGGATTGTGTTTACAATTATTTATATGTGAATTGTAATTTTTAAATATTTTTTTTTCAAATATCTTTTTTTTATTATATTATATTAAAGTTTAATATTTTAATAATAATCATCTGTATTGGACTTTTTCAAGAATTAAATGTCTTTTTTTTATTTTTATATTATATTAAAATTTAATATTTTGATAATAATTATATGTGTTAACTTTTCAAAAAAAATTTTTATACCTATTCTTTATACATTAAAATGTTATTATAAGAGATAATAATCATATATACTTTTCAAAAAATTTATATATATTATATTTCAAAGAATTATTTTTATGTTTATTTTTAATGCATTAAAATGTTATTATAAGGATAAAATTTGAGATTTGAGAGTCGAGAGAAGTTAATAAATGTTAAGATTTTTTTTTTTAAATCAAAAAATCAAAAAATTTAGATTGAGAGATCGAAACTCCCACAAAGCTTGAGGTTAAAATCGCTTTAGGGTTGATTTGGAGTGTCTTAAAAAAATATATTTTTTATCTTTTTATAAAAAAATGTAAAAAAAATAGAGAAATAATGTAATGAAAAAAAATAAAAATATAAATTATATAAATTATGCCAAGCCTAACCTTAATATATAGTATACACATAGATTAGTTTACCTCGTTAAAAAACCGGAAGTTGTCGGTGTAAATTATTTAACTAAAAAAAAAATTACCAATAAATCTCTCCCTATCAAATGATCCACACACCAGTTAAAAATTATCAATAAAATAAAAAGACCTCGCTTTAAAACGAAAATAAAAATTTCTTCACACAAATTGAATCCTTTTTTCTTCTACTTCAAATTTACATACTGTGTATAAACATAAAACAAATCGGGTTGGGGCCAACCAAAACCGCCCAAGATCCGAACCTTTTCGTAACTTTTACATTTAAAGAACAAATTTCTACCGGGCATACAAAAACTCCGAAAACTCGGCCGAGTCATAGTCAAACAACCCACCAACCGTCACGAACTCACCGTTGCTAAACTCAGTTTCTTCGCCGATTCCGAACCCGAACGAGTCGTAACTCGGAAACTCGTTATCGAATCCCAATGCCTCGGCCTCAGGGTTCATATTCCCCAAATCGATCGATTCGATCTTCGTTTCCGATGGAGAAACAGTCGGAGGCAGGCCGAGCTCGTCGTCAGAAGCTTCCAGAAGGTACCCGAGGTCCGGCTGAGACTCGCCGGAATCTGATAAAGCCGCCGGAATCTCGTCCGGGGGCGGAAGAGAGTGGTGCAGGATCTCTTCTTCGAAGCTTTTGATGACGGAGTCGAGATCCTGAATCGCCGGGTCAGAGTCCGTCACCACCGAGTCAGGCTCGTCGAGGATATCCAGTATGTCATCCGGGATCCGGCTCAACTCAGGCGAGTTCGGCTCCGACTCGGCCGAGTCAAATCGGTCAAACTCGTCCGAGTCAAACTCCGAGTCTCCCTTGGCCTTCTTGATCTCGACTCGTTCCTCCTCGGGCGAGTCAAAATCCGAGTCGTCCCGGGCTCGCTTCTTCCCGTCGTTTTCGTTCTTCACATCCTCCATTATGAAAACGCTTCCAGTGTCAGAAAGTGGTAACCCTAGAGAGAGAGAAAATGGAGAAGATTTGCAGTCTGGGAATTCAGAAGAGTGACGTTTTTATAGGGTTAGGGTTTGAGGGGGAAAAAAAAGATTAGGAGGGTAGAGGTTAGTTGTGAGAGACAGAGATTTGAAATGGTGGGGTAGGTGTTTGGTGATGAGAGGGGAGGGGACTTGGGAGATGAGAAGGGTAGATGAAAAATTTTCTAGGGAGAGAAAATGGAGATGGAGGGTGAGAAAACAAAGAGAGAATGTAATTAATTTGTTTGAGAAGGTAGAGAGAGAGAAGTTTAGTTGACAAAACATATAGGAGAGAGAAAAAAGTGAGATATATGGTGGAGAGAAAGATAGGTGGAATGGGTATATATAGTGGGGTGGAGAATTGGGGAATATGGAGAGAGAGAGACGAGAGTTTGTTTGGTTTGTATTTTAAGATATAATTTTTAAAGAAAAATTTTAAAATTTTATTCGATTTAAATTTTTTGAATTTTTTTTTATACAATAATCAATTATTTTTTCGTTCTTTTCTCTCCTTAATTAGTATTTTTTTTATACATATTTATTTAATTACAATAAAATATCAAATTATTTCAAATTTTTAAATTTTAAAATTATTTTTAAAATATAAAATCAAACAAATTAAAAAAAAATTTAAACTCTATTTTTTAAAAATTTATCTTTAAATACAAATCAAACGCATCGGAGACTTTTCTTTTTTATTTAAAGAATAAATGAAAATGAAAATGACAATGAAAATGAAAATGAAAATGGGGAAATGCGAAATGGGGAGATGTTGACAGGCGCGTGTTGGGCGGGTCCATCTCATCACGGACGTCTCGTCCCTCACCTTTTTCATTTTAAATATTACACCAACCGCCTTTTAAAGGGCAGAGGTTAATTTAGGAATTTTTTAGTTATTTGGTTTAAATATAAATTAGTCTATCACCCGTGTTATATATGGAATAATTATAAATATTTATATATTTTTTAATATAAAAAATTAAATATATGGGGTTTGACCGAAGAGTTTGAAAGAATTTAATAAGTGTTTATTTTTTTTTTTCAAAAAACAAAACAAAAAAATTAAGAGGGAAAAAAATTAAAAGACATTTATACCATAATTACATGGGTCTCTTGGGATGCAAAAAGTAAAGAAATTAAGATTTCATTTATTGCGTTATATTTGTTTTAATTTTTTTTAATATATAAATTAAATAAATAGGGTTTGATCGAGGAGTTTGAAAGAATTTAATAAGTGTTTATTTTTTTTTTTTTCAAAAAATAAAACAAAAAAATTAAGAGGGAAAAAAATTAAGAGGCATTTACACCATAATTACATGGGTCTCTTGGAGATGCAAAAAGTAAGGAAATTAGGATTTCATTTACAAAAATGCTTCCTGCACCCAGTGAATTATCACCCCCACCACCCCAGTGCCACGTGACACTGTGGGATTGGAAGAAAAAAAAAAAAAAACAGTTTCTGGTCAGTAGGGGCGCCCCACGTCACTGGGGTCGACCCCCACTGGGGGTAGGAATCAGTGTTGTTTCATTTATTGCGTGTCAATAGTGTAATTATTATAAACCAATCACCCATCACCAAGTCAATTTTTTTTAAAAAAAAAATATTAAAAAATCAAGAAATTAAGATGGGCATGTTGGAGCTTCCACAAGCCTTGGGTTTTAAAAGACCCTTTTCCTTAATATATAAATTAAAAAAAATTAGTATATTTAGAATAATTTTTAAATTTTTTATGAAAAGATATATAAAAAATAGAGAGAAAAGAGAATCTTTGACTTTTTTGTATGAATTGTTGGCTTTTTGACGCTTTTAGTAATTTTTTGACTTTTTTAATAACTTTTTAATTTTTTAGTTAAACCGGTTAGTCCCCAAATGAGGCCTAAGTCTAAAAACTCATAGTAAATAATTTTATAAATTTTATATAATTATTTTGGATTTGTTTGGGATTTAATTTTTTAATTATTTTAATTTGAAGCTATAAAAATTTACAACAATGATAGAGACCATTAATTTTGGAACTCTAAAAAGATCACTAATGACAAGGCACTCAATAAAAAAAGAAAAAAAATACAACACAAAGGCCAAAACATCAAATCATTCATAGTAGGGCCCACTGTCACATCATTATTAGTAGCATTAATTAGTGCTCTCACTCATTTTTCAAAAACTTATTTGGGATAGATTTTTTTGAATTTTATTAAAAAAATAAAATGATTATGATTTCAATGTGACATTATATTTTATTGAGTTAAAAAAATTATTTACCTTTTTGTGACTATTTTAATTAAAAAAATCTCATTTTAACTTATATCAAATGAAAACTTTGTAAGTAATGGTAGGCCTTGTTCAAATATATATTATTTTAATAATTTTTTTATTAAAACATAAGATAAAAAATTAATATTTTGAAGATATTTTTTTTGTTTTTTATAAAAAATAAAACATAAAAGATAAAAAATAAAAAATAAAAAATAAAAATTTTTTTTAACTTTTTTAATAATTGGTTGGCTTTTCAATTTATTCATACAATTAATGAACTACTAATAAACAATGTATTGAGTATTATGTAAATTAAAATTTTACGAGAGTTTAACATAATTTTGTCAAAATTAGAGAATTTGATTTTTTTTTTTTTTTTTTTGGTGTTAATTCCAGTAGAGGTTATAATAGTATATAAACATAATTGGTATAAATTATTTTAGACAATTTCTAACAAGTATTCATGGACATTATTAAATGTTAAGAAGAGTGTAAAAAGTGAATTTAAAATGGTAAAAAAAATTAAAAATAAGTGGAAAATGTTATGAAGTAATCAAAAGTGTTTCATGCTGCTGAATCATGTGTTAACATGACTTTTTTTTCATAAAAATAAACAGTGTCTCATTTATATATGTTAATAATTAAAAAATTCTAAAAAATCATCAATATGAGTCATAATTGTAATAATTTAAACATAATCATGAAACACATCGGAAAGTTTGGATTGTGTTGTGTGTGTATATTTTTATAGGGTCCATGGAAGCCTCCCCACTCAGCAATTGCTTGGGTGTTAGTTTTTTTGTGAGTCCCGCTCTATTTGCATCATGTGAGTGTTTGAAAAGTTGTTAGTTTAATAGTTTATTTTAGTTTTTAGTTTATTTTAATTTTTTGTAATTAGATATAATATTTATGAGAAAAAAATAAAATAAATATGAATTTGATGTGATATTTTATTTTATTAATTATTTTAATTAATTTATTTTTTTATGAATTTTAACTAAAAATTAATTAAAATCCAACTTGCCAAACACCACCATGTTCCCAAAAAAAAAAAAAAAAAAAAAACATCATCATCAAATTTTAGAAACTCAAATAGAACTTATTTCACTGACAGAAAAGTGTCATAATTAAATTAATACTTGAATATTAAAAAGACAAATTGCATCTTAGGTGGAGCATTTTTTTCCTTTGTTAAAAAATTAAAAATTAATTCTGAAACACCACCTTACGAATAGGCTAAAAGGAAAGGGCTATTCTACCGACAACAATGAAAAAGCACAAATTTGATGGAACCCACCTCAAGTTAGGAGTTTTTGGAGAGTGGATTATAATTTATTTCTCATATTGTAATTTATTTTTTTTATAAAAATTAATTATAATTAATTTTTAATTAATTTTTTAAAAAAATTAATTATAACCATCTTTCCATAATAGCCTTTAATAAAAAATCATCTAAATAAATTTGGTGATAATTTTTCTCAAAAGAAATTATATTATGGGGATTTTTTTTGAAGGTCTCTGGTATTAAGATTTTATAACATAAAGAGCATTCAATATTTTCATAATGTCTAAGGTCCTTCAAATCAAATAATAGAAAATTCAATCCAGAAAAATTCTCCAGTTCAAACTAAAAAAAATTCAATCCAAATAAGAGAAAATTCAATTCAAATAAATTCTCTGATCTAACCGAGAAAAAATTCGATCAAAACCAAAGAAGTTCTCTTCAAACCAAAGAAATTTTCTGTAATTTACTTATAATTTTCTCTGATTTGTTTAACATTTTCTCTGCTTTCAACAACAACAACCATCTAGCTTTAAATTTCTTTAATCCAAACTAGAGAATTCTCTCCAAACCAACATAGAAACCCCATCATCGACTCTACCTCTCTTAGACAGCCATTTAAACTCTTCATATTCTCTCTACAATGCAAATCTTTAAATTTTCTTAGGACTAACTAGTGTGGGAAGAAGTTTTTTTTGGCGCTTTTTTTTTGTTTTAAAAATTTTTTATGAGATGAAAAAATGTGTTTGAGAATAATTTTTTTTATGACTTTCATAGTTGTATAGAAAAACATAAAAGGCTGATATGATATTTTGATTTTTTGCCAGAGATTCTCATTTTATCTTTATTTTAGTTGTATGAAAAAAAATTAACATAAAAGGTTAATTAATCCTTTTATAGTGGTATAAGTCAAAAATTTTAAATACATGCTAAACATATTAATTTTTAAATATTTTAACTTTTAATGATTTTTTGATTTTTGACTAAAAATCTCTTTCTAAACGAAGATCTAAAAGCACAAATTAACAAAATTGTTAAAATTATATGTGGAGAACTTTGGTCTATTTTAGAAAGTAAGTAGTTTTTTTATTTTTTTAAAAAATATATAAAAAAATAAAGAGATATTATAACTTATAAAAATTAAAAAGTGAAAAATTAATTTATAATCGTATTGCCAAAATAAGCCTTAACAAGTCAGTATTATGTATGAATTTTAATTTATAAATTTATTTATTTTATTTTTGGTGTCCCAATGGCTTTGGATTAGGTTCTCATTCAGCCATTAACTAAATTTAAGTTCCGGTTTTGGAATCCGTTCGTTGCCGGACCCACAGCGTTAGGCCAAACGTGTGGCTTCCATTGTTGGCCCTCTCTCTCTCTCTCTCTCTCTCTCTCTATCTTCGCTGGCTTTCGCTTGGCTTTGCTTTATTGGCATTTAATGCTTCGTTTACTTTTTTACCCCTTCTTTTTTTGTCCCGTGCTTTTTGACAAGTTCTCTAATCTTTATCTATACTTGGAAGTTTCCAATTATTTTTCAACCGTTCATTCTCAATCTTAGCATCTATCTAATCTAAATGTAATCTATTTGCTAAAACGATTCTAGGTACACTATTTTTAATCTAATCAAATGAGATGGTTTAATTCCACTACTTTGTATTATTATCAATCTAATTATATGAGATGGTTTAATTCCACTACTTTTTTTATTATTATTATCAATTAAGAGAGTGTTTGGAAAGTTAATTATTTTAATAAGATATTTTAATTTTTTGACTATGTTCATATGTTAAAATAATTGTGTTTGAGAAGAGTGTTTGATTTTTTTATAATTAAATGTGATATTCATGAAAAAAAAAAAAGATGAAATTATTATAAATTTGATATGAAATTTTATTTTAATGTCTATTTTGACTTATTTTATTTTTTAATACTATTCACTATGTTTGGTTTCACTTTTCAAAAAATACTTTTTAAAAAATTCTCTACTTTTTTATTTTTCATATTTTTTTGTTTTTATTATTTTTTTAATATTTTAAGCAATTTTTTTAATTTTTAGACATACCTAACTTAAATATATTTAAAAAGTAAAAAATTTGTGAAGAAAACCTTTTAAAAATTCACTAAATACCCAAAATATAAAAAAAAATATGAGAATTCAGTACATTTTTTGTATTTTTATGTATTTATTAATTTTTTGAAATATTTTTTCACAAATTTTTTACTATTTAGATAAAAAAATGTTTAAAATTTTAAAAATATTCACTAAAAATAAAAAAATACGAAAACTAAAAAACTTAATTTTTAAAAAATTTAATTCAAAAAACTCAAACCAAACACACTAATTTTAATTAAAAAAGTCAAAAAAATTTATTACCAAACGCCCCCTAAATACGAGATATTTTAATAATACGTTGAATTGGAACGACAAATACACATAGAGCTAAACAATTTAAAAAGTCGTCGTATCATAAAAAGTTGGTTTCAAAAGGTGTCTAAAAACAGATTTTTTGTTTTTTACGAAAAGACAAGAAAAAAGTAGAGAGGTGATGTGATGGAAAAAAGATAAAAAGATGGATTATATAGTATAACCCAAACAAAGCCTAACTTAAGATCTCAAAAAGCTAAAGTAATACTGTAAATTAAATGCCACTACTTTAATTTTATATAAGTTATTTAAAATTTTATTTACTTATTTTGAAAAATTATGTCAAATTATTTGTAAAATATTAATTAAAAATAATTCAAAAAATTTATTGTCTAAAAGTTAAATGATGAGTACTTTTTACTACTGATATATAATTATCAATTTTTAATTTATAACAAATTAAATCAAACAAATTTACAAGCAATTAGATGGCCTCTCACGTTTTATAATTGTTTGAGTATATCAATCTTTGACCATCCCCGCTGGTTTTATCTCAGCGCAAACGTATTCTTGATTGCTCATTGTTTGAGTATATCAATCTGGAGCATAATTTTAGTCATGATAGCTAACACACATTATAAGACAATGTAAACCAATAAAGTAACAACAATGCTACTTTAAAATTTTATGGCTCAAATCACTCAAAACGACGTCGTTTTGAGTGTAAATTAGTGTAAAATGACGTCGTTTTAACAGATTTAAACCATTTGAGTCATAAAATTTTGAACTACCAAATATTTTTCATAAAGTAACTAGTTTTAATTTATGAATTTGTTATTTCTATCACCATAATGAATCCTAATCAAACTTTATAATAAGGGGGGGATCAAACCCCTTTTGTTTTGTTTTTTTTTTTTTTTTATAAATAGGTTATTAATTTTTTACTTATAATAAATTGCATTAAGCAGTATCATATTTTTATTATTTCTTTTTTAAGATAGGCAATCCCATATTGGAAATTTTTATGGTACACATGCTCCCTAGGGTGTGTAGCATATGCCTATTTAGTTATTACATTTGAGTCAATAGTTATCGTCTACCTTATTAGTTATGACACGTTATAATATTAACTATGATAAAATTTAGTTATGATCTCAACATTATTTAATTATAGCAGTGTGTACCAACTAGCTTTTTTTTTTTTTGGTCATTAAAAAAGGGGATCAACGGTGGAGTCCACGCCTAGCCCTAACCCAGAAGTAGGTTACCAGAATAAATTAACCCCAAGTGGGACCCTCACCATGGAGATGGAGAGGCGGAAGCATGACCGGGCCAGAACGAGGGAGTAAAGGCGAGCTCTCACCGAGATTACAAGCAATGACCCTCCTAGGAATCGAGCACAGGTCACATGGTGGAACTCTTTGCATCCTCCACCAGGCCACCAACCCTGGTGGTGTGTACCAACTAGCTTGAAATGACAAAATAAAATTTTCTTCATTATTTTAATTTAATCAATTTACATATAATATACCACCAATTGTATTGTGCAAATGCTAGGTATCTTCATGAAGATAATCATGAAATACTTTTGATTGTTACATTATATACGTAATAAGTTAAAATATATAATATAAAGATAAAATTTTCACGAAAATGGTCATAAAATGCTTTTGACTCTTACATTATATACGTAATAAGTTTAAATATATAACATAAAGATAAAATTTATTTGGTACAAATTGTCCTCTACAATTTTAAAAATTATAAATATTATCTTGTTATAATTTTTTTTATTTAATATAATTAAATAAATAATTTTTAAAATTATAGGAGACGATTCGTATTTTAATCAAATCATAACAAATATATTTATAATTTATTCAAAATTCTTTTATAGCTATTTTCAAAAAATATTCTTGGGTAAATTATAAATACACTCCCTAAGGTTTGTTTAAAATATAGATTGCCCCATGTAATTTGAAAAATTATAAATATTCTCTTATTAGAATTTTTTATTTTACAGAGTTAACTAAAAAAATAAAACTCATAATTGTTGTATGTACGATAATAAAATTATTTAAATTATGAATTAAAATATATTTTTAATATCATTAAAAATTATTAATTGACTTGATAATTTTTTAATATAAATGATAATTTATTATAAAATTAAAAATCTCAAAGAGTGAAATATAATTTTTAAAATTATAAAAAATAATTTATATTTTAATCAAATTTTAAAAAATATATTTATAATTTACCCAATATTTTTCATAAACCTAACATTTTTCTTCGTGAGAGTATGAAGGAACACGACACTTTTTTGCCTTTTATGGCAGGCTGTGCGTAGCCCACAAATTTGAAACATTAGACCTAGGCGACAAATAACAAACGGTAGCGTGCATATTTAATTTAGTGGGCCCTTTTTATGGCATTGGGACCCACTGATCTGACAACGACTCGACAACATAGTCGAACCAATCAAACCTAATTCCCAATAAAATCCGAGCCACAGCTAATATCAGCCGAGTGAAATGAAGCCGCGCCGAATAATACAAAGGCTAAGGGTTGGTTTGGGGTGTCCTAACAAAGTGCACTTTTTGTCTTTTTACGAAAAGATGTGCAAAAAGTAGAGAGGTGATGTGATGGAAAAAAGATAAAAAGATAAAAAGATGGATTATATAGGTTATGCCAAACAAGGCTTAAGTTTGACACGCGTGGTCGAGACTATTTTAATTATTAAAAAAACAAAGCAAGTTAAAAAATAATAAATAAAATTTTATATTTAAATTATAATTATTTTATTTTTTTATAAAATGTAAAATTTATTTCAAACGAAATACTTTAACTTAAATTAAACTAATTAAAAAATCAAAAATTGGAAGACCAATCTACCTCTCAAACGACGGCAAAGTTGAAAACCTAAACCAACCACTGAAGCGGCGCCGAAACGTAGGACGGCGTGCTCGGTAGATAAAAAAGAAAGCTGACGATGCTCAGTCGGTATTTAGGCGCATGCACGAAGCCACGTATAAAATTTAGACCCACGTGGCGTAGCTACCATATTAGCCGCCCATGGAGCCGTACCTTCTGGAGGTAATGAATGACCACTCAGTAGGATAGGACGATGGGATACCTTTAAAAAAGGCAAATGTTATAGATCGTAAATAATTTATTAAGGGTTGATTTGGAATGTTTGAAAAAAATATATTTTTTAATTTATTGGCTTATATAAGTTGGGTTTGACTTGGATTTGATGTAATGTGTTAGAGAGGTGATGTAATTTAAATAAGATGATGTGATTTAAATAAGATAATAACTTTTTTGATTTTTTGTATTTTTAGGTTATGCCAAACTTGACCTAAATCTATTATGAGTGCCGTTTGTAGGTGTGTTCGCTTTTTAATTTTTTGGGTATGTTTAGCTTGTATTTGGGATATGAGTTTTAGAAAAAAAAATTTTAAAAATTATTTGGTTTGAGTTTTTTTCTAAAAAAATTTCAAAATCACTTTTTCTCTCTTACACATCAATCAATCACTTTTCTCTCTCCTTCTCAATCACTTTTTCTCTCACACATATCTACTTAAATTCTCCCAAACTTTCAAAAAAACAACTCTCCCAAAATATGCAACCAAACAAACCAAAAAAATTTCTAAACTCTCTCTCCAAAATTTTTTTCAATAATAACTCTCCCAAAAACAAACCAAACAAGCCCTTGGTTTTTTTAATTATTTTAATTTGAGATTAAAAAGTTTGATTTGGAAATAACTTTAGACTTTTTTAATTTTTTTTATGAGAGAAAGAATGTAATGATTATAAGTTAAATATGATATTTTATCTTATTGAACAAATATTTTTTTTTTTTCCTTTTTATGACCATTTCAGCAAAAAAAAAAAAAAAAAAAAGTCTCAAAACTATCTTCCTAAACGGAGCTTCTACAAGTGTGAGACTATAAAAAAATTTAGTAAAAAATTTTATAGGTTATTTTTGAATCTTTAACGTAACTCTTTCAAAAAAATGAAAAATCTTAAATATAAAATATTATTTGATAGTATTTGGGAATATTTAGTGGGAGTGGGGTTGTGGGACAATTTAGGAAGTTAGTAAAATGTTAATTTTTTACATAAAAATCACAAAAAATTAATTTTTTTAGCAAAAAAAAAAAAACTAAAAAAATTAACTTTTTACTAACTTATCAAAACAGCACAGGTTGTTGCGAGGGTCGGTAGAAGTTTGTCCCGGGTCTAATTTTGATATATCATCTATGTAAAAATTAAGATCTCATTTGAAAATTAATTATTGTAATAATTTTTAATTTTTTTTATAAAAAAAGTGCTAAGAATTAGACGTACTTTCTAGACTTAGGGCCATTTTGGGAAGCTGGTAAAAAGCCAGCTTCCAACTTTTTACCAATTTTGAGTCACATCATCACCTCTCACAAAACTTTCCCACAAAAAACAAAACAGTCACATCACTTCTCACAAAACTTTCTCACAAAAAGACAAAATAAGCTAAAAAAGCCAAAAAGCCAGCTTTTTACCAACTTTCCAAAACACCACTTAGTGATGTGTAAAAAAGATAATTGGTTGATAATTTAAATATTCTTTAATCATTTTCAAAATTATTCTCTCTCTCTCTCTCTCTCTCTCTCTCTCTCTCTCTCTCTCTCTCTCCCCTTTAAATATCAATCAATCATTTTTTCTCTTTTATTTCTCCTCTCTCATTCTCTCACATTTTACATATTAATCAATCAGTTTTTCTCTTACATCCATTTATTTAACTATAAAAAAAATTACAAATCATTAAGTTGGGTAATTATTCAAAAAATAATAACATATACATGTAATTAAAGTTTGTAAGATTTATAATTAAATAGGAAAATTTACAAATTAGTATAACCGTCATTAATTAATTATATGATAAATTTCAAATATACTTCCTGAGATTTATTTAAAATATAAATTATTTGTTATGATTTCAAAAATTACAAATATCCCCATATTAGAATTTTTATTTAACAAAATTAACTTAAAAAAAATAAAATTCATAATTATACAATAATAAAATTATCTAAATTATTAATTGAAATATATTTCTAACATCATTAAAAATTGTTAATTGACTTCAAGATTTATTAATAAAATAGGCGATTTGTTATGAAATTAGAAATTTAAAGGGTGTAATGTAATTTCAAGAATTACAGTGAGTAATTGTATTTTAACAAAATCTCATGAGATGTATTTGTAATTTATCCTTAATTGTAACTCATGCCATACATAAAAGACTTGCACTAAATACAAAAATAAAATTATTCTATACACAAAAAAATTGCATAACTATAAAAATAAATCGCATTGCTATATCCACATAATTTGTTCCTCCTGAATACGCACAATAAATGCCCTGTTTGGTACATCTTAATTTCAGTTTATTTCAGCTTTCAGCTTAATTTAAGCTGTTTTGATGTGTTTAATTTAGCTTAACAATACAGCTTATAACCTTTTGTAAGTCAGAAATCAACTTATTCTTTGAGTGGGACAGGAGAAGTTTAATTTATAAATCAAAAATCAACTTATATTCGTAATTATAAATTATAAATTGGTAAGATATAAGTTATAAGTAATTTTTTATAGCTCTACCAAACAGCCAAAGACCCTGATAAGGAAGAAACTTCCATTTTTAAGTTTCTTTTCCGTTAGAGTTTTTCTTGTGTGTATTTAGGAGAGTATTATGTGAATGAATCATTAATAAAAAAATAAAATTATTATACCTAATAATTTCTTTAAAATTTCAAAGAAATGACACGTGTAGGGAATTGATAGAGGGCAGGTCACGTGCAGTTGGGTGTTATTGTTGACTTTTGACTTTTTTTTGTGGGTTTGTCTGTCATCTGTCTAGTTTTTACATGGATTAGATTTCCCTCCGGTCCGATTTTAAATTAGGATCGATTTGAGAAAACTTAAATAAGTATATTTTTTAAAATGTGGATTGGGTATAGATTAGGTTTAAAGTGATGTATTAAAAAGGTAATGTGATTTAAATAAAAAAAATGTGACTAAAATAAGATAGTGATTTTTTAACTTTTTTAGATAATACCAAACAAGACCTAAATTTGAGAAGTTTATTACGAATTTAATTTTAATAATTTAATATGTAAAACTTATTAAATATTTTATTTCGGTAAAAAAGTATGTTGATTGAATATATTTAACAGTGGGGATTGGGACCTCGAAAGAGGCTCCCCGAATCCCCACAATTCCCACTTTAGGTTAAAAAAAAAAAAAAAGAAAACAAAAAAAAAAAAGAAAACAGTTTTCTAAAAAAGGAAATTAAGGGGATTAGGGGGAAGAAAATTAGGGGGACAAATCATTTTTGTATATTTAATTATATTATATTTGTATCAATAATAAATATGATTTAAAAAATAAATTATTGATAAAAATATATCATGATCAAGTGATTATCAATATCTGATTAATATAATTTTTTATAAGAATAAAATACTCAACAAGTTTCTATATATTGAATAATTTAAATTATCAAAATTAGACATATAGGCCATGTTTGTTTTGCTCCATAAGTGGGGGGATTGGACTATCAATCCCGTGGGCCCTACATAGCCCATATTTGGTTGGAAAAAATAGGAGGGGACTAGTAGTCCCATAGGACTATGAATACCCTCACACAGGGGGATTAGCTTGGGTAGATTTTTAGTGGGATTAGGAAAATAGTGAGGGGATTGAGTCTATTTTATATAAAAAAATTATTTTTTTAATTTCATTTTTTTTTTACCAAGTGCACTTGTTTACTTCAATATTTGTTTTAATTTTTTTTAATATAGAAATAATTTATTTATTTATTTTATACAAAAATAATTTAACAATCTTATCACTAATTATCTCCCACACTATCATCAAAACAAACACACTTTTACTTAATCTCCTCACTAACAATCCCCACATTAACAATCCCTTCACTAACAATCCTTTCACTAACAATCCCATCCAACCTAATCCGCCAAACAAACGTGGCCATAGGGTTGGTTTGGAAAGTGGGTTGACTTTTTGATTTTTTTGACTATTTTAGCATAGGCTAAAAAGCTTAATTTGGAAAGGACTTTTTGATTTTTTGATTTTTTTAACTTTTTTGTGATAGAAGAGTGTAAAGATGTCATGTTTTATTTTTTGTGATTAAAATAATTTATTTTATTTTTTATGACTAAAATAACTAAAAAAAATTCTATATTCTTCTCCCCAAACGATGCTACAATAAATTACACAACTCAACAGTACCGTATAATTCACAAAATAAACCGGTCACAAACCGTATCATTTTAAACTCATAATATTATAATTATAAAAATAATATAATATCAGGCTCTATCCTCTGTGTCGTGATCTTGACGATTAGCTGCGACAGTTTTTAACTTTTTCCTGGTTTGTTTGTTAAAATTCCTGCGTGGATACCCATTTCGTTCACGGAAATGACACAAGGCTCCGGTCCTTGGACTTATGGCTCCGTTTGTTTGGAGAGTTAAAAAAAAGATTGAGATTGATAGTGAAGTAAGATTTATTAACATTATATCTGTTTTGAGAGATAGTGAAGGGATTGATAGTAAGTTCCAGGTTTGAATAGGCCTTTCCAAAGAGATTCAGATAGGCCTCAAAGACTTGATATTAGAAAAATAGTCTGCTAGATTAGAAATTTTTTATTTTTATTTATTTTTTACATGTTAGACTTTTTTTTTAACATTAATGTTTAATTTTTTTATATTTTCTGTTAAGTAAAAATCATTATTTTATTTGTTTTATTTTTTCTGAAATTTTTTAAAAATTTATTTATTTTTTTTTTAAATTTTACATATTGGGCATTTTTTAAAAAACATTAATGTTTAATGTTTTTGTATTTTTTTATTTGTTTTATATTTATTTTATATAAAAATAATTTAACAATCTCTACACTAACAATTATCATCAAAATAAACACAATTTTACTTAATCTTCTCACTATCAATCTCCTTACTATGAATCTCTTCCATTCTATCTCTGAAAACAAACAGGGCATTAAGGTAGGCACACCACCAACTAATAAAAATAAAGGTAAATTACAAATATATTCTCTGAGGTTGATTACAATACTAATCATCTTTTATGGTTTTGAAAATTAAAATTCACTTTTTGAGATTTATAATTTCATAATAAATTGTCTATTTTATTAATAAATTATCAAGTCAAATAATAATTTTTAATAATATGAAAAATATGTTTTAATTAATAATTTAAGTAATTTTATTATTGTATAGGAAAGCAATTATGAATTTCATTTTTTAGTTAATTCCGTTAAATAAAAAATTCTAATAAGAGGATATTTATAATTTTTCAAATCATATGGGGCAATCTATATTTTAAACAAACCTGAGAAGGTGTGTGTATATATATATATATATATATGTATACACGCTTCATTTGGAAATGAATTCATTTTTTGATTTTTTCAAATTTTTAGCTATTTATGTTGAAGGCTAAAAATCTCATTTGTATTGAGTTTTTTTGAATTTTATTAGAGAATAAATAAAATAATTATGATTTAGATGTAATATTTTATCTTATTTAGTGTGTCTAATTTAGGTTTTCTGAAAATTCAGTTTGATATTTATTTTTAGTAAATATTTTTAAAATTTTAAACAATTTTTTTACTTTGTTAGATGCACAGATACATCTAAATAGTGAGCTATTTATGAAAAATATTTTTAAAAATTAATAAATATACAAAAATATGAAAAATGTATTAAATTTTCATATTTTTAAAATAGTTTTGGTATTTAGTAAATTTTTTAAATATTTTTTTCACAAATATTTTAGTTTTTAAAATGTTAGATGTGTCTACAAATTTTAAAAATTGCTTAAAATATTAAAAAAGTAAGAAAAAACAAAAAAATACAGAAAACAAAAAAGTAGAATTTTCTTAAAAGTGAATTTTGAAAATTGAAACCAAACATAATAACTTTTTGGCTGGTTTTTTTTTTTTTTTTATGACTATTTTAACCAAAAAGCCTCCCAACCCAACATGCTAAAACAAAATAATTTATCAATTTATTAATTTAAATACTAAAATTTTGAATCTTTTTTTTTTCAATTTAAATGATAAGTCTATTTTTGTTAACTAAAATGGATTTTAAAAAATATTTTAATCATTAAACTTAACATAAAATAGTATTTTAAACATTTTATATACACATACATTGAGTTTTTAATTTATTAATTTAAATACTAAACTTTTGATTTGTTTTTAATTTAAATGATTTGCCCAGAAAATAGTATTTAAATTTATAAATTAAAAAATTTAGTATTTAAAATAAAATTTTATTTTGTTACAAAAGTTCAACCTTGAAATTGTTTTTATGATTTTTTTTTTTTTTTTTATAAATATTCCTTTCGTCCCAAAATAATAGTACCTTTTGTGCAATCTAACTTTTTTTGATTGTATAATTATTTCATTTTAAAAATATTAATTTTCCAAGCAGTCCCATTAGGTAGCTCGAATCCATCAAGGCTCGAATGGCTCGTGGTGCCAAAATGACCCCTTTTTTTTTTTCTTTTCTTTTCTTCTTCCTCTGTGTAGATCTCTTCTTCCTCTATTATTTATTTATTTTTTATTTTTTTTCCGTAACTTAGAATAAAAAAAAGAGGTAGAGGAAATGAAAAATCAAAATCAAAATCAAAATCCAACACCCAAAATCTTCTCTTCTCTTCTCTGCTTCTTTTTCTTTTTCTCTGTATTTTCTGCTCCACCACCACAACACCCAAAATCAAAATCAAAATCCACAAATCAGAAAATAGAGAGAGAGAGAGAGAGAGAGTTTTCTACACAGATCTATATACACATTCACATCTATACAGATCGAGGAATAGAGAAAGAGATACACAAAACAGAGATATATATATACAGATCTATCTGTGTATACACAAAGGATGGCGGCGCCGTTGGGTGGACATTTCTCTCTTTGTTCCCCTTCATTCCTCTATCTTCTCTCTCCCTCTCTCTTTCTCTCTCTCTTCCTCGTCCTCACTCCCTTTGTTTCAGAGATAAAAATAGAGGGGAAAAAAAATTCAAAATGACATTGTTTTGGAATTTGGGCTACTCGAGCTTCAAAAAGTTTAGAGCTCTGAAGCATTTTTCTTTCCAAAATTATTCTTTGATAGCACATTTTTTTTTTAGAAATAATTAATTGTCATAATTTTACTTTTTGTGTTATTAATGAATTTAAATGAAGGATAAAATAATAATTTTATATTATTTTATTTCTTAATTTTTGAAAATAAATTAATATTTTGAGATAATAAAAAATAAAATAATAGACTAATATTTTAAAAAAGAGGGAGTAAGTAATTATAACTGATTGATTTATAAGTAAGAAATTATGTGTAAATTAGTTAAAAGTAAAATTAATGATAAAAAAATCACTTGGCATGTCAAAAATACTTCAAAATATTAAGTCAATCCTTAATTATGATAGTATAGATAAATATTGGATGTGATTTTGTGTCTGGTCGGATTAGATTGTATTATTAGATTCTATGGGTCTATTATAGAGTCTGAGAGGAGAGATTTGCACCTAACAATATGGCCGAGCTACGATAACGCGAGGATTGACAAACCTCACGGTGCCGAGCTGTTCTCTTGATTGGCAGGGCCTCTCGACCTGTCGTGCGTTGCCGAGTTAGGTTGGCCGGTCAGGTAAGGGCTAAGATCTGACCGAGCTAGGGCTGTTGAACGTTCCGCTGGGCGCGTAATGATGTGAAGCAACCGAGCTAAGTGAAGCCCGGGCTAGACCGAAGACGCGGCGAGGGCCGGCATGCCTCTAACCAGTTAGCCGAGATAGACGGACTTCGTATAACCGAGAATGAAGGTAGAACGGGGGAGGCAAGATGCTCGCATATTGTTAACCGGGGTGGACCGGTTAAGAATAGCTCGGCCATGAGAATCAGATATTTGCCGCTTTGCCGAGGGATAGATCGGCAGTTCCTAGCTCGGTTGTGCGCTTGTGGAGTCAATTCTCCACAAGGGATAGGCCGGTCGTGGTACTCCGGTTAAGTATGCCACCTGGGCCAATGGCGTGGGGGAGAGGAGATCCGCTCCAGGCACGCGTCAATACCGTTTGGCAGTTCTACATGTACTGGTTGGAGGATTGAACCTTTACACGTGTAAGGTGGTGAGAGGCGAGCACTACCACCTGTCCAGGGAAGGACAGCAGGGGTAGTGCGCGCACAATCCCTGAGGCTGCATGGCCAGCCTAGAAAAAGGAAGAGAAGGGTTACATTAGAGGTATGTGGGATCTAAACAACTCCTAGTCTCTATCTAGCAGTCTTCTCCTTCCTCGAGTGATCTGACTTGATCGTTGGAGGGTCTATCCGGCAAATCACCGCCAAGCAGCTCACCGTTTCTGTGTTGCCAAGTTAGACGCCGTCAGAGAAGCTTGGAGTCCAAGGAGTACGGAAAGCAGAGGATATTTCGCCCCCGTACAATTGGCGCTATCTGTGGGAACAGGTTTGATATTCAACCCTTGTTCTTCAAGCCTCTTCGACCATTTCCATGGCCAACAACGATGAAATTCCACTGTCCATTGTCCGTGGTGTCACCCCGGAGTATGTCTGAAGGAGAGATGGCCCCCCGAATGTTCCGGTCGTGGCGGGCCTAGAAATTTCTTCGCGAGGTGCACGAGACAAATGCAAGAGAAGCTCTGATCGTTCGAAAAGTCCAGAGGGCCGTCGGCAGCGGGGGGAGTCCCGTGCACAGCGCTTGGAGCACAAACTCAAAGACCAAGATGCCCTTATTCGCAAGATAACGGCAGAGATGAAGATACTGAAGCGCCAGATTAAAGGGAAGGGTGTTGCTGGAGAGGGCAACCTCAGTGAGCGCACCCCGTCCTCTCGTTTTAGCAGTCGCCGCTAGGAGAGGACTCACTCTCTCTCCATCACCAGGAACTATGGGGTTGGAGATTCCGACCAAAGAGAGGACAGATCCCTCACTCACGACAGCACGTACTGCCTCTTACGCCCGTCATCAACGTCGAGATACTCTTTCTCCTCCCGTTCTAGAGACCTGAGGAATGTGTTGGAGGAAAGGGCTCGCCGCCGTGAGGCTCAAAGAGTGTCGGCATTGCGGAAGTTGAGTGCTCCAACTCACTGTAGCGAAGAAGTGGCGATGCCAGCTCCTAGAGTGATGGCCCCTGCGCTGGTGGACAAGGAGTTGGCGAGACTTATAGCCACGCTGCTGTCTCTAGAAATCGAGAGCACTCCACTCCCTGCCGAATTCCATCAGCCAATGTTCACGTTGTACAATGGCAAGACAGATCCGTACATGCACGTAAGTCATTACCGGCAAGTGATGACGAGCCACCGGTGCAATGACGCCCTGATGTGCCTTATATTCCCAACAAGCTTGGGAGAGCTAGGTTTGAAGTGGTTCGAAAGGCTCCCGGAGGGGAGTATCGAGGGGTGGCAGCAACTAACAGAAGCCTTCGTCACCAGATTCAAAACCAACACTCGAACACCGAAGGAGGTCGACCATCTCCTGGGTGTCAAGATGGAATCTGGAGGTTCATTAAAGGCGTACAATGCGAGGTACTGGGAAACTTACAACGAGATCCTCGACTGCCCTACCAATCTGGCGATCACTTAGTACAAGCGGGGTCTCCCAGTCGGACATAGGCTGCGAGACTCGCTCACGATGCACCAGCCGACCACTATGGAGTCCTTGATGCAGCGGATCAATGAGCACATCCGTGTGGAGGAGGATGCCGCCTCTGCGACCGAGAAGGCTAATCCGCCGCAGATGTAAAGGTGGCAGGGAAAGTTCACTTAGTCAGGCAGGAGGATAACCGCCTGAATGACTGGTCAAAAGATCAACGTCGTGGCCTAAACCGCGATAACAGAAACAAAGGTCGGGGGAATGACCGAGCTGATGCTCCCCGTGACGCAGCGGAAGACGCCAAGAGAAAATTAAAGGCGCGGACTGGAATCACCACGGTCTTTAAAATCCCTATCTACCGCATTTTGAGCGAGATCCGAGGAGAGCCTTTTGTCCGCTGGCCGGCCAAGTTGGGGAATGCGCCGAGAGGCTTCAATTCAAAATATCCCTGCACCTTCCATAAGGAACGGGGGCACCGAACAGAGGACTGCTTGCCGCTTAAACAACACTTGAAGGAATTAGTGGCAGCCGGGCATCTTGACCAATACATAGATGGGGGTGTAAAGGCCGCACCATCAGGACAAACCGAACCAAACGGCCTAGCCGCCCTGGACGAAGCGCCGCAAGGTGTAATCAACGTCATCCATGGCATCATTGAACCAGCCAGGGTTTGCGAGCTGAGGGGGATGATTAAGAAGGCCGAGTACATGAGGGAAGTGCTCTCCGTACAGTCCGCTGTGAAGAAGGGGAAGACTGAGGAGAAAGACGTCATTACCTTTTCAAGCAAGGATTTAGAAAGGATCCAGATGCCCCACAATGATGCTCTAGTGGTAACTCTTCGCGTCAAAGACTTTGACATCAAGAGAATCTTGATCGACCAGGGGAGTTTCGGTCGAAATCATGTATTATGACGCCTTCAAGCAGATAAAGCTGGAGGACAAGGACTTGGCCCCAGTGATGTCTGTGTTGGTTGGATTCAACTCTCAACCAGAGTGGCCGGTGGGGAAGATCATATTGCCGGTCAAAGTGGGTTCGGTCGTGAAACAAGTGAAATTCTGGGTGCTCAAGGTCCCGTCCACCTACAGCTTAATTTTGGGCAGGAGGTAGTTGCACGCCATGCAAGCAGTAGCGTCGACTTACCATCAGATTTTGCGTTTTCTGACGTCGACTTACAACTTAATTGAAAACGTACCTCTCCTCAGCCCCTGTCTTGGTCACACCTCAACCGAGAGAAGAGTTGTACCTCTATTTGGCAATATCTCAACACGCGGTGAGCGCTGTCCTAGTTCGCGCCGAAAGCATCCAGCACTTGCCTATTTTCTATGTAAGCAAGACTCTGCTCCCGGCCGAAACAAGATACCTTCCGCTGGAAAAATTGGTGTTGGCCCTGATGATGGCATCAAGAAAGCTGGCACACTATTTTCATGTCCATACGATAGTTGTGCTAACCAAGTTTCCACTAAAGGTGCTCTTTGAAAAGGCAGACTTCACCGGGAGAATTTTGAAATGGGCTGTGGAATTGGGGCAGTACAATATCAAGTTCCGCCCGCGCACCGCAATCAAGGCCCAAGCTCTTGTAGACTTCGTGACGGAATTTGCCCCTAGAAGGCATCCAGTTTACCCGGTTGATTTGGCTGGTGCGAATGTAGCACAGCCCATGGATCAGGTGATAGAGATAAGCGTTGGCTTGCAAGCGCAAGAAGAACAAAAGGGGACCGAACTGGCCAAGCTGGGTCCCTCATTAGAAGACGGACTCAATGAGGACAAGAAAGGGGACCAGAATGAGCCGATCAGAGACCTGGACCTGAGGAGTTCCCAAAACCCTTCTGATTGCTGGAAACTTTTCATTGGCGAGATTTGGAAGCTCTTCGTCGATGGGGCGTCCAACAGGCACGGGGCTGGGCTGGGTATCGTACTGACTTCTCCGAATGGGCTAATTATCGAGCAAGCAATGATGCTCGGCTTCCCTGCATCCAACAACGAGGCGGAGTATGAGGCCTTCCTCGCGCGGGCTAAGAAGTGCCCTTATGGTATACAGCGATTCCAAGTTAGTGGTCAATCAGGTCTCAGGGAAGTATGAGGCAAGGGATGAGAGAATGGCCAAGTATCAGGCCCTAGTGCGCGCAGAGATCAAGAAGTTCGACGCCATAAGAGTGGAACAGATCAACCGCGAAGGAAACAACACGGCTGATGAATTGGCCGGACTCACTTCTGCTCAGACAGCTTTCTCTAACCCCTTGATGATAGAATTCTTACCTCGGCCAAGTATTGAGGAATCGGAAGTGACCGAGGTACTCTGCACTGACTTGGGTCCTTCTTGAATGGATCCCATCAATGCCTTCCTGAAAGATAGGGTTCTACCGGAAGAAAAGAAGGTAGCCAACAAGATCCGGGCCAAGTCAGAGCGGTTTTGGCTTTTCCCGTCCGGAGCCTTGTACAAAAAGTCTTTTACCGGGCCGTATCTGAAGTGTGTCCACCCTGCCAAGGTGGAAGCTTTTCTCTATGAAATCCATGAAGGCATCTGCGGCAGCCATACTGGGGGCAGATCTTTGGCTTACCGAGCAATTTTCCAGGGTTATTGGTGGCCATGCATGCAGGCAGACACGCAGAAATACGTTCGCAAGTGTGAAAAGTGTCAGAAGTTTGCTCACCAGATCCACCAGCCAGCTAGAGAATTGCTCCCTCTTACAAGTCCTTGGTCGTTCGCGCTGTGGGGGTTGGATATTATTGGACCACTCCCAGCAGCACCGGGTAATTGCAAATTCTTCATCGTTGCTACTGACTACTTCACCAAATGGGTCGAGGCCGAACCACTGGTGACCATAAAGGAAAAGGATGTGAAGAAGTTTGTCTGGCAAAATGTTATCACTCGCTTCGGCATACCAAGGGCCCTCATCTCGGATAACGGCACTCAATTCAATAGGAGACTCTTTTGCGAATTTTGTGAAGAGCTGAAGATCGAATTCTACAATTCAACGCCGACCTATCCCCAGTCAAATGGTCAAGCAGAGGCCTCAAACAAGACCATCCTGGACGGGCTGAAGAAGCAGCTTGAGAAGGCCAAGAGGAAGTGGGCTGAAGAACTCCCTAATGTACTCTAGGCGTACCGCACTACGCCAAAGCGGTCGACCGGAGAGACTCTGTTTGCCTTGGCCTATGGTATGGAAGCCGTAATCCCGCTGGAAATTGGTATGCCAACCATCCGGTCTGAAAGCTTCCAACCAGATTTGAATAGTGAAGTAGTAGTGTTGGAGCTAGACCTCGCTGAGGAAAAAAGGGAGCGGGCACTAATCTGCATAGCGGCCTATCAGCAAGAACTCTCCAGGAAATACAACAAGGCTATACACCCCAGGCTGTTCAAGATTGGGGATTGGGTCTTGAGAAAAGTGATGGACAACACGGTGGTCCCAGGAGAAGGGAAGCTCGGTGCAAATTGGGAAGGACTATATAAGGTGATTGGTCTCGCTGGCAAAGAGGCATATCATCTGGAAGATTTAGATGGCAAAGCTGTTCCCAGACCGTGGAATGCAGCCAATCTTAAGATCTTTTACTTTTGAGATGTAATTGTTTTTATTGATTAGCTTTCTAGACCTTTAGCCTTTTGGCATTTGATGCAAGGATAGCACTGCTTTTTGTAATGAAAAATAGCCTTATTGTTGTTTTATATCCTTCCATACAATGACACCACAAGGATCCAAGGCTAATATGGATACCAAAGGCAACCGGGCTGGTTTTCTGTCGCCGGTATGGACGAAGACCACGCAAACAGTTGGTAATTGGTGTATTGCCCGATTCATATAAGAGCCGGGCTGGCTTTTGCTCGCCCGATTGGGATGCTGGCGTCATGCACAACTTCAATGAAATATTGGCGTTTAGACCAATCTACATGTCGAGCTGACTTTGCTCGGCAAAATTGAAATGTTGGTATTTTGCCCAACTGGCGAGAGCCAAGCTGACCTTGCTCGAAGAAAGGAAATGTTGGCGTCCTGTCAACTCGGCGTCGAAATGATTTTGCTCGGCCACGACGGAATATTGGTGTTTTGTCCAGTATGCAGGCCGAATTGGTTTAGCTTGGCCAAAATGAAAAGTTGGTGAGTCGCCCAACTTTCTCTTACGGCCGAGCTGATTTTTGCCCGCCCAACTACGGGACTTGAAGTGTTATCAACGCCGGAATGGCAGTGGTAATTCTTGTTCAGCCGAATGAAAATTTTTTGGGTTCTTTCGAAAAATCAGAGGACCGAGCTGCCAGTTGCGATTCACCAACATTTTAAGTTGAAGAAATTCTGATTTTAACTTGGCATGATTGTGCGATGTAGCTGATCTACCGGTCGTGCTACATTAAAGTTTGAATCAAGAAATTTTTGCACGTGCAAACCCCACAGGAATAGAAGATGAACGAGCAAAAAGTTAAGTTTCATTGATCAGAAAAGTTGCAGTACAAAGAGGGGGCCTAGCCCGGTTACATTCAAAAGCAACGAAAAAACAAAAAAAAGAAAAAACAACAAACACAAACAAAGCAAAGAAAATGATTTGGATCATCAATCAAATTCGATGCCTTTCGGGTCGACCTCGACCGTTTGCTCGGCAATCTGAGTAGTCTGCTCGGGCAAGTTTTCCTCAGCCTCGTCTTCAGCACCTTCCACCGCAACAACCTCCCGATCTGCCACTATATCTTCCGCATCTTGCGATGCTTCGGGAGAAGTTTGTTCGGTTTGTTGCGCAGCGGCGGCCTCTGCCTCGGCTTCCTTTTTGGCCTCCTCAATTAGCCTCTTCTGCGCGGCGCTGGCATAGGCTCGCATATAGTCCGGTATGAAGGCAGAAAGTGGATTAAGGAACATTTTGGCATCCTGACCAAGGCCAACCTTCTCCACGGCAGCCTTCCAGCCGCACTGGAATAAGATGTCCTTGGTCGCTTGCACTTGCCGTTCATAAGTTTTCTCGCCTTGCGCGTAGCCCTTGTCTTCGGCGTCATCGATAGCCTTGTCCTTTTGTTCCTTGTGGGCATCGCACAGCTTGCGTAGCTCGGCCAGGTACCGAGCCTTCGTCGACTTTACGGCCCGCTGTTTGTCAGCTTCAGTTCGGTCGACTTTTTGGCTCAGGATGTCTCGCTCGGCCACAATTGCTTCCTGCGCGGCCTTGAGCTTCGTTATCTCGGCCTCTTGGGCCTTGTTTTCGGCGATGGCATCTCACAGGCTCTGCCGCACTTTGATCATCCGGTCGTGGGCTAAATAGTTCTTTTGCGCGGCTTGAAAATAAGTGAAAAATTGTGAGTATTAAGGCAACCGAGCAAAAATCGAGCGAAAACTTGGAAGAAAAGAATGGAGAACTTACTAGCACTATGGATTTTACCGCCGAGCGGAGGACCTTCAGGTCAGAAAGCTTGTCATGTTTTTTTATGTCGGCAAGCAGGATCAACCCCTTGGTCAAGTTAAAACCAAGCGAGTAGTTCTTGTCCGCGTAAACCGAGTCTTCTGCAGAAACAGTACGGCCCTTGTATTTGAACTCGGGCGCCCAGACCGGGCGGGAGGCGGGGCTCTTGGATGGCCCGGTAAGTGGTTGCTTTGTCCGTCCCCTTTGGTGGGCGTGTTTCGGTTGAGTCTTTATCAACCAAATGTTGCTCTAATTGGCCTTTCCTTGTGCCGCCAATCGGCTACTTTCGGCCGCCAAAGTTAGTCTGACCCCTTTTTTCTGCTACAACAGGTGGAGGAAGTGCCGATTCTCCTGGTGGTTTAACTCGGTTTCCTCACCGGTGATCATTGATTTGATAGCCTGGATTTTTGCCATTTCTTGTTCGGCAGTGAGGGGAACTAGTCTGATCGGCGAAAGATTTGGGTCAGGCTCAGGGGAAAGCGCACGAAGAAAATCGGTGACCCTGCTTTTGTGCGGTGCTTGGTAGTGGTAGGTCGGTTCAAAGCCGAGTAGTTTTGAAGGTTGGGTGACGCAGTAGGACTCTGATAGCCTCCTGGTTAGCCCGGTTGTAGTCCTCTGCTAAGTGCTTGGAATCTGCAAAAAGAAGCAAGTGTTAGACCGGTAAAGAAAGAAACTAATGCAGAAAGAAGATAGGGCGGTTAGCCGAGCTACTTACCAGCACTGCCAAAATCCTTCTTAATGTACCAACCCGGTATGGGCGCCTCGGTGTCCTTATAATTACCGGACACCCACAGGAAGTAATCGTCGTTGGTTTCTTTGTCCGGGTTGCCCTCGATGAGTTTTGCTCGGCCCTTCTTTACTTTGAGGTACCAGCAAAACCCACATTTATTTTTACTAAGGCTGTACCTGATGAAAAATTTCAGCAAGACCGAGATTGAGATCGAGCCTCCGGTTCAGCTCGGCGACACCGTTTATTATTTTGTACGTGTTGTTAGAGACTTGGGTCGGGCAAAGCCTTGTCTGCCTCAAAAATTCGCAGATCAAGGGTTGGATCGGGAAGCAAAGTCCTCCCTCGACTATAGACACGACCGTGAAGGGGCACCGGTCTAGGTCACCCCAAGGGGTATCACCCTTCTTGGCGAGCTCTAAGATGACATCGTCTGGGATGTTGTACTCCTTACAAAACTCAGCCAATGCACCGGGTGAGCTCACCATAAATCCGTACTTCCCCATCTATCTCGGTTTTATTTGACGACTTAATTTGTATCTCGGTCAAAAATGTTGGTGTATTCGCTCAGACTTTGAGCTTCACCAGTGATGGTTTTGGACTGGCCTGATCGGTCCTAGTTTGTTCTGCATTGTTGAAAAATAAGCCCAAAGGTTAGCACGGCAGAAATTGCACAGCTCATGTTGGAACTCTTAGCTCGGAAAAAAGGTTTCAGGGTGTTTGGCCAGTCTAACCCCTATCTCGGCTCGACGGCATGGCTGATTTAGCCTTCCTGATTTGGTCCTGATTCTATTTTTCGGCTCAGTCAAGGCGAAGTTTTAGTTCGGTTCGGTCCTAGTTACCGATCTAATTAACTATTCAGCTCAATTTTAGCCTCGGCGAGAAGCCACAAACCATTTTTTGTTCAGCTGAAGCTTTACCTACGGATCTAAACGAGCATTTAGCTCGGTTCTACCCAAATTCAAACTGTTCATCCCAGAAATGGGGCGAATTCGTTTGAACCAATGAGGAACAAGGGGCACGGAGGCCCCTTCTATTCCTACAGTTTCCATTTACCCTAGGGTGTACGGGTTCTACGCATGAAAGGCAACACCCATGGCCCCAAGCATAGGGTACGAAGAACAGTAGGAAAAAAAAAATGATAATAGATGAATGAAGAACAAAAGCACAGAAAGTCGAAGAACGAATATGAAGATATGGAAATAAAAAATGCAGTAAAGGGGATAGGGAACTCACCAAAGACAGATGCGAAGTAAAGTGGGCTCACGAGCTTGGATGCAGCTTCAGAGATGGCAAAATGGACGAAGGGAAGCTTGGGACGATTGGAGAGTTTAGGGTTTTGGCTTGAGAGGAGATGAACAATGGAAGGGTCGAATGACCTTTCGTGTAGTGGTTAAAGAGGGGAAAAAACCAAGCAATTGCTTGAATTCTGCGTGGAAGATGACTAGGCGTCTGACCAATGGCGTGAGGCCACGCGTGGCAAAAGCGCACCGCCAAGATGGTGCATTTACGACCTTTGACAAGACTACTGAAACAATGGCCGAGCAAATGGAATAGCACGGCAACGGATTTGATGCTAATTGCGCTCCGCTCGGTACTGGCGCAACTTGGGGGCCGTAAGCTCGGCCATGGAGGTAATCTCAATCACGATTAGCTCGGATAGGATTAAGGGGCAATTGAGAGGGAAAATTTTCACCTAACAGTATGGCGATACTCTGACGAGGATTGACAAACCTCGCGGCCGAAATGTTTTTTTTGATTAGGCAGGCCTCTCTACCGTCGTGCATTCTTGAGTCAGTTGGTCGGTAAGGGCTAAGATTTAACTGAGCTAGGTCATTGAACGCGTTACCGGGCGCGTAATGATGTGAAGTAACCGAGCTAAGTGAAGCCCGGGCTAGGCCGAAGACGCGGCGAAGGCCGGCATGCCTCTAACCGGTTAGCCGAGATAGACGGACTTCGTATAACCGAGAATGAAGGTAGAATGGGGGAGGCCGGCATGCCTCGCAGCCAATTAACCAGGGTGGACCGGTCAAGAATAGTTCGGCCATGAGAATTAGATATTTGCCGCTTTGCTGAGGGATAGATCGGCAGTTCCTAGCTCGGTTGTGCGCTTGTGGAGTCAATTCTCTACAAGGGATAGGCCGGTCGTGGTACTCTGGTTAAGTATGCCACCTGGGCCAATGGCGTGGAGAAAAGGTGATCCGCTCCAGGCACGCGTCAATACCGTTTGGCAGTTCTGCATGTACTGGTTGGAGGATTGAACCTTTATATTCGTATGGTGGTGAGAGGCGAGCACTGCCACCTGTCCAGGGAAGGACAGCAGGGGTAGTACGCGCACAATCCCTGAGGCTGCATGGCCAGCCTAGAAAAAGGAAAAGAAGGGGAACGTTAGAGGTATGTGGAATCTAAACAACTCCTAGTCTCTCTCTAACAGTCTTCCCCTTCCTCGAGTGATCTGACTTGATTGTCGTAGGGTTTATCCGGCAAATCACCGGCAAGACTCACCGTTCGTGTTGCTGTGTTAGACGCCACGAGAAGCTTGGAGTCCAAGGAGTACAGAAAGCAGAAGATATTTCGCCCCCGTACAGAGTCCATATTAATAATTTAAATCATTCAATATATAGGACGTTGAGTATTTTATTTGTACAAAAAAGTATGTTGATCAGACATTGATAGTCATTTGATTAGATTATATTTCTGTCAACGCTCAACATGATTTTTAAAAAAAAAATTGTAAAAAAAATAATTCAATCAAATAACAATTAACATCTAATTAATATAATTTTTTTATAAAGATGAAATACTTGACGAGTACAATCCGAAACTTGATGAGCACACATTAAATAATCAGCAATGATTCAAACCACTAATTTTGGTGCTCTAATGGAGCACTAATGACATGGCAATGAACATAAAAAATAAAATAAAAACAAATAAAGATCAAAACATCACATCACTGTAGATAGAACTTACTGTCAACTCATTAGAGTTATCTTTAAAACTCAAAAATTAAAGCTTCAAAATATTTTTCTTAAATAATTCAACCTATCAATATAAATTCTATAATAGACCTACAGATGCCCAATAGTACGATCTTATCCACAAATATATTAAGAAAAATCTTATAAAGTTTTTCTTTGGGTGAGTTTGGATCATTATTCCACACTCTTTTGATAAGACACTTGTCATGTTATCTCTCTAAAAGAGATAAAAGTATTATTTTAGTTATTTTATTTTATTTTATATTTTGGGTTAAAAATTAAAATATGAAATGAGGCAAAGTTTTACCATTAGTGAGAATTTTATTGACTTAAGACAGTGTTCGGTAGAGTTTTTTAAGGATTGGTTTGGTAATTTTAAAAAAAGTTAAAAAATTTCTAAAAAAGTTCAAAAGTTATCATTATTTATAAAAAAAAAATTAAAAAATTAATATATAAATATTAAAATAAATCAATTTTTTGGCTCAAGATTGGTACTGACATGATCAACTAGTCAGTGACAGAGAGAAAAAAAAATTACAACCGGCCAATCACAAAATTGGATGATAAAGTTGGGCCTGTGGGGGTTTACAATGGGGTTCATTTTAATAATCTGAACCGTTTAATATATCGAACTCGTCTAGTACTATATGCCTGAAAAAAATCACGTCTGTCGTATATCGCTAACTATATGATCAAATTAATTTTGTATAAAAATAGATGGTGTTATAGTTAATAGTTAACAAAAAAAACTTACACGATCATATAGCTATCAATATCCAATTAACGTGATTTTTTTATAAGCATATAGTACTCGACGAGTTCTACACATTGACGGCTCCGATTAGCAAAACGGAACTCGTGGTTGGCCCCTATGGGCCAAATAACACCATCCAATCAAAGCCTGAGAAGGAGACAATATTTTCCCATCTACTCACCCAGCCGACTCCCTACCAATCCACTGTCAGTCCGTACGGCCTCCTATCCTATCTTCTCCTACACACTTACTTATACAAATTTTTAATACACATTATTCATAAAAAGTAAAAAAGTTTACCCAAACATTCATATTTTTTTTCTCAACTTTTTAATCTAAAAAGACAAAAAGTGCACTGATTTGAGAATAAGAATTTATATTTTGAGTTTGTGAGTTTTAAAATTATGATTTGAATGTAGAAAATTTATTTAGTGAATAGTTTTGAATTAAGTAATAAATTTTTGATGTAACATATGACATATGATATTTAATACAAAAATTTACAACTCATAACTAAATACACAATTCAAAAATTTATTAAAAACTCATAATTTTTTTAAAAAAATATTGCTTTATTAAAAATATATAATAAAAAAAAACAAGTGCCAATTGCAAAAAAAAAAAAAAAAAAAAAATTCGCACTGTTCAGGTCAATTGGCGAACAACTAGCCGATAGAGCAAATTTCAAAATTTAAAAACCCGTCTGAAATGAGTTTTCAAAAGGAGGGGTGAAATTAATTTTTTAAAACTTAAACCAAACATCATATTAGAATGTAGGAGTAGAATTGTGATCCCAAAATATAACCAAACACAGCCTAAAATTTTAATATGGTTTTAAATACATTAAAAAGTTGTACTCTCATTTATTTTTAATTTTATTATTTTTACAAATTTCCATGTTTGAAATATTATTTCTGTAACAAATTATCTAGTCCCTCACAGCGACATAGCATCCGAATCATCATAAAAAATAATAATATTAATAATAATAATAATTTTATGTACATATCTGATAAGGTATGTAGGGATGGAAAGACGACAGCAAGATGAGTTTGTAAACACATCGAGAGGTGAAAGTTTCCTTTGAGATGTGAGTTAACATTTTGAATTTTTGAATTTTTTGATTATTTTAATTTGTTATGATATATTAAATATAAGGGAAAAATAAAAAACAAAATTGTTAGGGTTTCACCTTGATAATAGAATAAATTTTGAAAATTTTGCCTTGTCAATTTAAATAATAAATTTTTGATTTATTTTTAATCAAAATTACTTGACTATTTCTATTAAGTAACTGACGAAAAAATTGATATTTTAGTCATTTTATATATATTTATACTGAGTTTAATGAATAAAATATTATGTTTTTTTGTTAGTTTGACAATATGCTAATAGTTTAGATTGAAAATAAATAAAATAATTAAAATTTAAATTGATAAAATAAAAATTCAGAGTTTATTTTGTTACAAAAATCGATTTCTAAGGTATTTTTTTTGTTTGTTTGTAAATTTTCCTAAATATAATTATTTATAAATGATGATAATTAAAAGATGTTAGGTGAGAAATAAAGAAGAGAAATTGAGGAATAAAAAGATGTTAGGTGAGAAATAAAAATGTAAATTTTAGTCTTATTATATTTAAAAAAAAATTAAAGGGCAACTTCATTTTACCCATATGTGTTGAACCATTTGCATTTCACTCCTTATACTTCAATAATAAACAATGAACCCCTTTGTGCTCTTTTTTTTTTTTTTTGAAATACAATGTTAACACTGCTAGTGGCAAATACTAAATTACCAAATTAACCTTATATCCTTGTATCCTCTGTTAACACCTCTTTATTTGCTAAATTTTCATGTAATTTCAAACTATTAAATTTTCATGTAATTCCAAATTATCCTTGTATCCTTAGTCTTGTATTAGCTCAATCAAACTATTAAATTTAATCTGCCAAAAAAAAAAAAAAAAAACTGTAAATTTAAGTCAAATATTAAACTAACTGATAATATAATTTTTATAATAATGTCCACAATTAACCAAAATATATTAATTATGTCTATAAATAACTTAATTTAATTGTATGTATAATTATTTATTATAATGTATATATTATTTATTATAATGTATATAATTAGTTTTAGTTAAGGTTTAAGGAAAAAAAAATTATACTTTTATCTTTTTATTTTTAAATTTGACTTTTAACTGTATTGAAACGTTTCATTATATGGAAAGAAAGATGTAATTGAATGAAACAAAATATTAAGACACCATTTGGGAATGTGAGTTTGTGGCTTTTTTGGTTATTTTAGTCACAAAAGATAAAATAGGTTATTTTAGCCACAACAGACAAAACATCACATCTAACCCATAATCATTATACTCTTCTCTCACAAAAAAAGTTAAAAAGTCAAAAAGTCAAAAAGTTTTTCCTAAACTAAACTTTTTAACCCAGATTAAAATAGTCAAATAATTAAAAAGTCAAAAAACCAACTCACTTTCCAAACGAAGCCAAAAGACTTAAAATTATAAGAAAATCTTCTCCTTATTATTAAAATACAGAAAATGAAATGTAAATTACTCAAATTAAGAATAGATAAAATGAATTTTTGTCTAAAATTATATTATTGTATATAACTATACAATCCATTAGGTTTCAGATTGTTTGTCGGGGGCAAATCCCTCCTGTCCAAAATTTGGACCAGAGAATATGGCCTATCAAAAGTTGAAATTCGATAATTTGAATTAGGAATGGCAACGGGCGGGGATCACCTCCCGTCCCGATCCCGATGCCAAAATTTCCTACCCGGCCCGATCCCGACGGAAACCAATCGAGTCCCCATCCTCGTCTCAACTGGATCGGGTTTCCGATCCGAAATTCGATCCTCATCAACAGATCAAAATACAACATCATCACCACCACCAGATCAAAAATCAAAAAATTCGTTCAAAAAAATAAAAAAAATTCACTTACACAGATCTGTTACAGTTCAAAAAAAAAAAAAAATTCATCGGAGAGGTTACAGATCTACATATCAGTTACAGATCAATACATACATACATACATATCTCGATTCTGAATCTACATATCGATTCTGAATCTACCCATATCTGTTACAGTTCACTATACATACATACATATCAGTTACAGACGAGGACGATCGGTGGAGGACGATCTACCCATGTCGGTGGAGGACGATCGAGAGGAGGAGGCGATCGGCGGAGGAGGGCAGCGGATTAGGACCATCGGCGTCGGAGGAGGGCGAGCAGCGGAGGAAGGAGGAGGAGCGAGGAGGAGTCGCCATGAGAGAGAGAGAGAGAGAGAGAGAGAGAGAGAGAAGGGAGGAGAAATTCAGAGAGAGTGAAGAGGCTGCGGTTTGGTTTGGTGATATATCAACCAAACCCTATATATGTTATATATATATAAGGGCAAAACAGTAATTTTATATCGGGGAAGCAGGCGGGATTGGGCGGGGATCGGTCGGAGTCGAGGCGGTAGGCTTGAACTCTTGCTCCCGCCCGAATCTGTTCGGAGATTAAGTTTTAAATACCATCCCGTCCCTGGTATTTTTAGAAAACCCGCTTAAATCGGGGTCGGGGTCGGGGATCCCCGTCGGGCCGGTTTCAAATTGCCATCTCTAATTTGAATCGTTTATTTTATCAGATAATTTGTGTATTTAATTTACACAAAAAATTAAGTATTCAATAACTGTAACCTATTCTAATAAAAAAAAAAAGACGATAATTATGATTTTAAAAATAAATATATATTTTTTTAGTGACAAACATAATAATTTGAACAAATTATAATTATTGAATCGATCTAATATTTTGTATAAATAAAATACATAAAATATCCAATAAAATAAACGATTTAAATTATTAAATTTAGACCCATAATAAACCTCACAAACTCAAATAACGTCCTAAAATTTAAATTGTGAATTAAAAGGGATCCTCTCCTACTTGTCGGTGTATAATTTTGAGATGAATTTTATCTCATCTATGTATGGATGATGGTTGTGGTTTCATTGGATTAGTGGGCCCCAACTTTATCCAATGCGATTCCATAAATGGAATAACAACCGTTCGAACAGATTTTCCAAATTAGTTTTGCCCAACAACAAAAGTATTGAGGGTATGGATGTCATTTGACAACCTGTAAATTGTCTACCACTTTCCTTAATTATCACGTGCCCGCCTTGCTGTTTGGGCAAGTGGAACCTCTCACGGGCTGCTCTTCTGTTCGGGTAAGTGGAATTAGTTGCGGGTCTTTTCTAAATTTTTTTTAAAAATATTATTTATATAAAAAAATTAAATCAATTTAATAATTATAACTTATTTAATTTATTTCATAAATGTCAAATACATTTTTAAAAATCAATTATCATTTTTTTTAATTACAAAAGTGATAAATTAGACTTAGTTTGGAAAGTAGGTTGACTTTTTAATTTTTTGACCTTTTTGACTTTTTAGGCTATTTTGGATTTGGACTAAAAAACTTGATTTGAAAAGGACTTTTAATTTTTTTGTGAGAGAAAGAATGTAATAATTATGAATTAAATGCGATTTTATTAAGCTAAAAAATTTATATATATATATATATTTTTTTTGTCTATTTAAACCAAAACGTCCTCAAACCCAACCTCTCAAATATAGGCTAAATATGTTATGATTATTTCATCAGTATAACTTTTTTTTTTTTTTTTTTTTTTTTTTCTATGGATAATACATAAATATTATATGCGGTTTGAACTCGAAAAACAATATGAACTAGAGGCAATCTAGACTCAACTACTAAAAAAAAAAATAAATAAATAAAAAAATAAACTCCACAACATAGGAAACGTTACTATACTAATTTGAAAACTTGGTTGAAAAGTTAATTTTGAATTATATTATTTTTTTACTATTTTATATATATTTTTTAAAAAAATTAAAAAATCAACTTTTAACTAATTTCTCCAAATAATATATCATAAAAATTCATAATATAGTCTCAAAAAAATAAAAAATACAAAATCATAACATGAATTTTAAAATGATATAACGTTTCTCATAATTTTATTTTTTGTTCACTATAAAAAATGGGAGCTTAAAGTTTATAATGTCACAAAAATTGATAATTTTCATATGATAACAGGGTGTCCATAGTAGCATTTCCCCAAACATAAGGCTGAATGAACTTATTTGGTATAATTTTTTTCAAATTTTTTTAAAATTTTTTTTTTTAAAGATAATCGAGTGTTCAGATCAGCACCCCTTCAGAGTATCGCACCTCGACTAATCTCGGGGCCCTGAGTCGATTGATCAGGCAAAGACACAATGGCCCGCCAGTAGCAGGCTAGGAGTGAGATTCGAACCTGAGACCTAAATAGGAATATACTCCTAAGTCCTTAGTCTTTTATAATTTTTTCAAGTTAAAATTTGATAATAATGAAAGCAAAAAAATCTTGTATACTTAAACAATTTTTAAAAAAAAACTTATTTAGGTTATTTTTGCCTCATAAATTGTAAATAGAAAATGTATCAAATAATCTAATATAAATTAAAAAAAATAAAACAAAATAATAAATAACTCCACAAGCAACCCCAAACAGTACCAATACATGGGTTGATATGGGATTTAATGTGGTCCAGTTATTCCTTATCGGAACCACAAACATGCCCTAAGGAATTTGTTCCCAAAATATGTGTACTCAAAGATAGAGATATGCCTCTCTATAATGTTGAAAAGAATACTAGGAAACAATCAAAATTCCCCAATTACTTGATTTGGTTAGACTTGCTTGTATGTATTGACGTGCATACATGGGTTTGAATCTTACATTATTGCCTTTGTGAAATAGACTAGGAACCTTCATGAGAGACTTGAAGAAAAAAAAAATTAACAAAAAAAAGGACCCATCACACACATAATGAATATTGGTGGATACCCACCTAAGAAAAAAAAGAAAAGAAAAGAAAAGAAACAGAAGATAAAAGCATTAAGCAAAGTATGTATATACACACGCAACAAACACACATATATGTGTGTTAAAAAAAAAAATCAGACATATATGTCACTCATTGCGTAATAGCATAAGAAAAGTAGGGAGAATGAGAAAGAATGGGAGGGGTCTGGTTTATTGTGGGTTTATTTTGAGTATGTTTGGAAAATTCAAATGATTAATTTCTTAGGATTTATTAAACATATTATTTATATTAAAATTTTAAGTGACTGAATATTGGTAGCTAAGATCATAACACATTTGTTTGAATAAAAAATAGAGGGTTTGTATGGTTTTAAAAATAGGTCATCTATTTTTTTTTTTCAAATAAATATGACCTGATTAAATAACTATTAATATCTGATCAACTTAATTTTTTATATGAAAAATGTGCTCGACATGTCTTAGACCATGCACAACAGCACCTATTGCACACTTTATTGGGCCCATTTTAGGGACTAATTTGATAATCTAAACCGTTCACATTTTAGAAGATATCGAATAGAATATACTAGTTAAAAATCACCTGAATTGGATATCGTTGGCCCTTTCATCAAATCACATTTGTATTTAAAACAAAGAGAAATGTAATTTGAAATATAAAACTCAATATAAATGTGATTTGATGAAAGAGATAACAATATCTGATTGGCGTGATTTTTTACAAGTATATTTTATTCGATATCTTCTAAATTGTGAACGGTTTAGATTATCGAATTAAGCCATAAAATGGACACAATAAGGTGTGTAACAGTTATGGTACACAACAGCAATCCCAATCACCATGTCTTACAAGATGAACTATTTGGATCATGAAGGTAAGATCATGGTAGGCCTGATTAGAGTACTTCTATTTTATCTATATTATACTATATTGTAATGATATATAAAACTTAAACTCGAGTTGGTGTAACTTTATCACGTTCTTTTATTTTTCCAAAATACCCTAACAACCATAAAATTTGAATAGTTACAATTATCTCAAGAATAATGTTTGAGAGCTCGAATTTGGCCTCTCCTAATCCCCAAAACGACGTCGTTTTGGGGATTTTTTTTTTTTCTCCATTTTCAATCTGAAACAGGGAGAGGGAGAGGGAGAGAAGCAGAGGCAGAGAGAGAGAGAGAGAGAGAGAAGACGATCGTCGATCGCCGATGCCCAGCCGCCAGTCGTCGTCGCAGCCCAGCCCCGCCGTCCCAGTCTTGCCATTGACGGTGGGTGCGACGGTGGATGTTGATCGCAGAAGTCGGAGTCGGAGTCGCCGCCGTTGCTGGGTTTGAACTCCATCAACGAAATGGTGCCTCTGTTTCGCCGCCGTCGGAGTCGCCGCTTTGCCTCCGTTTCTGCCTCTGCCCGGTTGAATGTGCCCCCTCCAGTTTTTCTCTTCTTCTTCGTCGGCCGATCGCCTCTGCCTTGCCTCCGTCTCTCTCTTGATCTCCTTCTCTTTTGGTTCGGGGGATTCGGGGGCATCCGAATTCGAGCGACGTAGCAAGACTCTTATCTCAAATATAAATTGTTTCAAATAACGGTTATATTTATTTTAAAATTCAAATGCGTATTGAGTGTTCACTTCACACTTGCAATTTTATAATATGTGAACTGGTGGGGAAACAATTTTATTTTATTTTGTTATTATTTTTTTTTTGAAGTTTAGAAACGTAACTGCTTTATTTACCTTACATCCATGCAATGTGTGAACAAACTTCCAAGGGAATGTAATGTATATTATAAGCATCTTATGTATTTTTTCATATATTATATATTTTTGTAATTAAAAAATATTTTATAAAAATGTATAACATTATTACAAAAAGCATATTATATATTGAAAAATACATAATAAGATGCATATGCTAAGAAATTTCTAACACCTAATTATCAAGATAATGTGCGAATAGACTTCTAGACAATTTGGTGCGACACTTTTTTAAAGTGTAAGGCTTTTTTTTGAGTTTTTTATAATTGGTAAATAACTAAAAAGGTTAGTTGTAGACTTATTTTGAGAAGTAAGTTAAAAGTTGATTTTTTGATTTTTTGATTATAAAAATGTACAAAAAAAAGGTCAAAAAATCAAAAAGCTAGTTTTTAACCAACTTTCCAAAATAATAAAGGTCGTCTATATTTTTGTATGAAGCTTACAAGTTTTTTTTTTTTTTTGCTCGCAACATTTTTATTCTTAAGTTACCCTTCTTTTGCATTTTTGTTCCTTTTTTTTTTTTTTTTCGTTGTTGTTGTTGTAATTGCTGAATTAAAATATACTTATGAATTTGTAACTGTTGATATATAACTACAAAATTAAAGTAAACACCCATTAATTCAAAGTTGCTTTTAACAACTAAATAAGAATATCTTCTTGGAGTGGGATTAAAGGGCTTGCCTAGGATAGATTCTTGATGATTTAAAAAAAATTTGAATAAAACTTTCACACTGGAGGATATTAATGTGCCATTTCTCACGTTTGGAAAATTGTGTTTAGAGTGAAATAATTTAAAATAATTAGTATATTCTTATGAAGATATAAGTTGGGGTAAATGAGCATTATATTGTATGTCATAATTTTCACTTACATCGGACACAAATTCACTTGCACTTCCTTAAAAATATAACTGGCCTCGTTTGGTAATTTAAAAAGTCACTAAAAAATAAAAAGTCAACAATCAATACTAAAAAGTCAAATGTTTCGTTTTCTCTCTATTTTTTACGCAACTTTTTGTAAAATATCAAAAAGTTATTCCAAATATATTAATTTTTTTTACCTCATATTTTAGTCAGAAAGTTATTAAAATAAAATGTTCACAAACGAGGCCTAAAATAATAATATTATTTATTTATTTATACAACTAAAGAATTATTAATAAAAAATGGTAAGTATTACGTAAATCAAAAACTTAAAAGAGTCTACTATAATCATGATATATAAATTCACCTTTTAGACTCGCATTTTAAATTTAATGATGTGTAAAAAAAATAAATAATTAATAATTAAAGAATTTATTAAAAATCACTATCAATATTTTAATATAATTTCAATTTAAAAAATGAATATAATTTTTAGACTAAGATAGCACTAGTCAAATAATAATAAAGAAGATAAGAATGAGGGAGTCATGTCCCAACATGGAATTGAAATGAAAGAATATGTTTTGTCATTACAAATTGTAGATATATGCTATTATCATAATGGAGAGGGCCCTCCATAAGGTAGAACTGACCAACATGTTCTACAAAAGCACAATCTATGAAAAGTCACATGTGATTGTGGGGGTGGCATCTCTAGTTTTCAAGCTACTCCACCACTAGATTCCAACTATTTCAAGTAATAATTGAATGGACAATTTTTTATATTTTTTATAACACAAGTGTCCTAATTGAGCAATTGTTTAATAATAATGGTTGAAATCTTTTTTTTAGATCTCAATCATTGATGTATGTGTGAGACCTATTCATGTATGGGTCTCACACGTTAATGATTGAGATTCAAAAGAAGTTGTGGGGGTTCCAAAAAAAGGAAGTCCCAAGCATTTTTGATTATTTAATACCACCAATAATATTACTGTTCAACGCTTCATGAGATTCTCTGTCCATAAATCTATTTATTTTTGTATTTTAAAATGTTCATTTTTATTGAATCATGATAAAATTACCATATTTCAAAACAATAATTTAATAGTTGCAAATGTTTTATTAGTAAATCAAAATATTTTAAAATAGAAGATGTTCAACACAATTTAATTATTAAACATTTATATTAGCCTTACGTAGATAGTGGTTGGATTCACGCAAATATATGATTTTTGATTGTGTGAGCAAAATACCATTGACGGTATTGAGTAGTTTTTCATCCTCTAAGTGGATGGATCTTTTGTTTGGATTCTTCTTATTTTTTAATATAACCTTTTTTTAACATGCTGTCACACTCAGGGACTCACATGTTTACTATAGTTTTTGAGATGTTTACATTTAATTTTTGTTTTTTGGAGGGGTCATATATCCCTCTCTATAATATTTTATTATATCAAAATAATAAACTTATAAATGTTGCTATGTTGCTGCAATAAGGATAAGGATAAGGAAAACACAAATGCATAATTTTTTCAAATTTAAAATTGTATATAGTTTTATGTAGACAATTGTTATTCAATTTGGTATTACTTCTAATTCAAGACCTACCTCATAGATATGCACAACTTCAAAATGGTGATGGTTACCAAACTTTCATTTTCCCCACAGATAAACAAAAAAACAAAAAAAAAGGCAACTCAAGTTATAATGAGTAATGCTATATAAATAAAAAAAAGGATTGAGTTTCTCTCATATTGGTCATCATAATATGACAGAGTATTTGGGTTTAGTCAGTCTATTTTGAAATTAATTTCGGTGATTCAAATCATTCATTTTTTAGAATTCGTTAAGTAAAATATTCACGTAAAAAATTAAAATGGTCAGATATCGATAATTATATGTTTGAATAAAATTTGTATTACAAAAAATGAATTGCTATTCCTGAAATTATATTTGTCGTCCATTTTTTTAAAACAAAATATGATTTAAATATATAGCTATCAATATTCAATCATATTAATTTTTTTCATGACTATTCTATTCAACGAATCCTAAAAAGTAAACGGTTCAGATTATCAAAATCGGTCAAAAAATGGGTCTACCAAGCTCAAACGCTCTCACAAGTTGAGACGACAACTTAAGAAAAGCCAAACTCAATAAAAAATTCATACATAATGATGTGACTTATTTTCGATCTTTCATTTTAAAATAAAACACCATTTAAAATAGATTTATTTATAATAATAACATTGTCACATTATTTTTATTAAATTTTTTTTTACAAATTTTATGTAGCAATAGCAATTTTCAATTATGAAGTTTCTATCTAGTTGACAAAAACTGCTGCTATTAGTGCCAAGTTTAGAAATTTTATGTGTTATTACTACAAACTTTACCGAATTTTGGCAACTAACCAATCCGCAAGCTGATCTAAAAACTAAATTAATTAATTATACTCACCTCCTTTAAAATTTAGAGAAAGTTAGTCCTACTCTTTTTATAAAAATACATTATTATTTTTTTAGCAGGATTGAAATGACCAAAAGTGATGTCAACACTAAATTGACATGACATAAACAAATATAAATATATATTTCCGTAGGAAAGAGATGGTAAAATCATTTTTCATTCATATAACTAATGTGGGGATATATTTTCTGAGTACCAACACGTGGCCGAGGTGACGCCGAAGTGTCAGCCGAGGTGCCACGTGTCGCAGTAGTTACGCCGAGGTTATCTCGGAGTTGCCGAGGTTATCTGCGAGAATACAGGAATTCGGGATAAACGAATAAGGGACAGGAGTCCTAGAATAAAGAAAGATTACAAGGTGGATATGGGTAGTACTCTCAGGGAGTCTATCCTTATCTCTTGAAGAGTCCAAGGTAAGTCCAGAATTAGAGTCCATAGAAGCCAGACTTCTAGTGGGACTGGGAGAGAGTTAAGCTATAAAAGAAGGGCACCCCGTGGTCTAAGGTCTGTAATTTTGAGTCTTAAGCAGTAATTTAAGCACTTGTTTATATCTGAGAAATACTGACTTGATCGTCGGAGTGCCCCCGGGTGGAAGAACCACCGCCGGAGCCTTTTCTTTCTGTGCAGGGACAGAGTGGCATCTATTCTGCTTGTGTTCTACAGTTGAATCACTAAGGAGGGTAGTGTGATCGGTAATTCACTCACACAATTTGGCGCCTTCTGTGGGAATGAAAGAAGAGTAGATGGCCAGTAACACTCAGAAGGAAAAGATTGGGGACAACACTCCTACTGGAAGTGGAAGACCCGTCGACCCTAACGCTGAAAGAGGAGACCACAACGAAGAAGCTCGTAATCAAAATCACGCAAAGAAAGGCATCAGCCAAGATGGCGACACATCAAAGATTGCGGACTAGGGCAAGTACTATAACGAGGACAACCTCCAGATCTGGAAAGACAGATGTCTGAGGAGGGATGAAGAAGTAAAGGAGATGGCAAACAAGTTGGCAGACCTTCAATCGGTCGTCAACTTCATGATGCAAAATAATGTCATGCAGCCGCCATATCCGCTACAGGACACACCAATGCCAGCAGCAAACGCCCAGAAGAAGGGGCGGAAAGAAATCCCCGAAGCCCCTCAGCACACGAGGAGTGGAAGGCACTCTTACCGAAACTCCAGGGAAGTCAGCCGAGAAGAGAAGAGTCCCGAAGGACATATCGCGAGAAGGAAGCAGACCCCAAAGAACATCGGCATGTTCCGGGGCGGATATTGTGTTTCGATGCGTCCTGCGGAGAAGGATCGAAAAGGGGCCACCATGAGGCCGAGAGTAGTGCGCCGAAAAGGCTAAAGTCCAAAGACAGCCGGGCTGCAGGGAGAAGTAAAGAAGACTTGAGAGATTACCTCAAGAGGAAGCAAGAAAATGCCGGAGCCGAAGTAACCTCCCCGGTTAAGCCGAGAACACCATTCTCGACGGAATTGGATAGGTTCGTCGCGCCGAAAAGATTCAGTATGCCGAGGTTCTAGATATATGATGGTAAGTCAGACCCTAACTTCCATGTTGGATTATTTTTGAATTCAATGGCATTATCTGATGGGGAACGAGCCGTTGCTCGTAAAGTGTTCCTTCATCCTTCGGAGATTGCATCGAGATTGGTTCCACAAATTAGAAGGGCGAGCATGAAGACTTGGGAAGGTCCGCCGAGATGTTTGTGGCGATTCATAACAAACAAACTCTGACCATTGAGGGTGGATGCATTGATGGCTTTAAAGATCAGCAAAGATGAAAGCCTTAGGGCCTATGCAAAGAGGTACTATGAGGTGTTCAATCGAATACCTGAATGCAACCAGGAGGTGGCGGTCGTGTCTTTCAAGAACGGCCTGGAGGATGACTGCTCATCATGGAAGTTTTGGCAAAAACCACCAAAGAGCATGGAAGAGCTCATGGCGAGAATCGAGAAGTATGCAGGCCAGGAAGATCGTCGGGGAATAAGGAGCGAAGCTAGAAAAAACCTTGCCAAGCGAGGCCGAGGTAACAATGGGCCCAACAAACAGGAGACAGAGTTAAGGGCTAAGCAGGCAGTGACGATGGTGTTCCGAATTCCGGTCCACAAAGTCCTTGATCAAATTCGAAATCAGCCCTACTTGTATGCCAGGTGAAACACCAGGAGAATTTATGGGGAGAAACCTTGGTAGGCGTTGTGCTTACCACAATGAGGAGGGATACCCAACTCAGGGTTGCAGAGCCCTTAAAGCACACTTAGAAGATTTGGTGAGGCAAGGCCATCTGAGAGACCTTGTGGATGAGGCCAAAACAAGAGAAGAACAGGCACGATTGCCTCAAAAGCCAGCAGCCCCGCCTCCCCCAGCGCAACAACCATAGGCAGGTGGACCTCGGGTGGTTAATGTGATCCACTCAAAAGTGAATGAAAACGACATGCGGGGGGAGACACAGAGGGTAAAACACCTGCAGCACGTCAACCAGGTCGGGCTAAAAAGACCTCGGCCTGAGGAGTGCCAAGGACAGATGATAGCCTTCACGGAAGCCGACCTAGATATGGTTCAGCACCCGCACAATAATGCCTTGGTACTACTCCACTCGCATTAAACACAAATTCAGGCAAACCCGGTGGACGGGAAACAACTTGCTTGGTCACACAATCGATAGTAGCATGATATTTTTGTAACCAATCCATTCCCAATATCACGTCAAAATGGTCAATATTCAATGGCAGTAAATCAATAAACAGATGCATATCCCCAACAATAATTTCACAAGCAGGATACATATATGCACATGTCATGGATCCCCCAACAGGTGATGATACAGCTAGCAGATAGTTCATGGGTTCTAAGGGTCTATTCAATTTACGCGAAAAAGCATGCGACACATACGAATGTGTAGACCCCGAATCAATCAATACATAAGCATTTTGAGCACAGATAGAGAGGATACCTGACACAACAGTCTCAGTGTTTTGCACGTCTCCAAGATTAGGGCAAACACTCGTACCGCCTCATAGGCTCTTTCCCGGTAGCTTTGGGGTTAGGCTTTGGTGTTGCGGTGATCTTTCGCAGCTTGTCTTGACTTACTACTAACTGGTGGAGTAGAAGGGCAGTCTTTAATTCTGTGGCCCACCTTGCCACACCTGAAACAAGCTCCAGAGATCTGATAGCAAACCCCTTTGTGCTTATTGCCACATACGGAGCAGGGTGGAGTAAACCCACTCCCTTGGCTGGGGCTAGTCGTCGACCCCGTATTCTGTTTCTTGTTTGCTGGGTTATGCTTGCCTTTCTTAAATTTGAAACTCTGCCTTTTTCCTTGCCACTTAGTTGTCGGTGTCTCAGATTGTTTCACCGCTACAATATTTGTCTCGGCCATCAATGCCCGGTCGAGAACACCCACATAAGTTGGCATTTTCAAAACATTTATTCGGTCCTGGATAGCAACACTAAGGCCGCCTTCAAACCTCTCGCCTTCTTATAATTCCAGATTCCACCATATGTGGTGCATACCTAGCAAGTTCGGTAAATTGCTTCTCATACTCGGCAACAGACGTTTTGCCCTGTCTTAGCTGCTCAAACTCAGTCACTTTTCTGTCTCTGATGCACTGGGGAAAATACTTTTCAAAGAAGGACTCCTTGAACTGAGTCCAAGTCACAATAGTATTCGCTTCACGGGTCAACATCCACCACCTTCTAGCTTCTTCCTGAAGGGTGAAGGTTGCTAACAATACTTTATTGGCTTCAGAGCACGGAAACATTTCAAACAACTTCTCAGTCTCAAGAACCCAAGCTTCAGCCTTTAACGGTTCTAAGCCTCCCTGAAAGGACGGCGGTTTCATTTTGCTGAATTTCTGAGTCAGTGCAATAATGTCCACCTCATTAGCATTCACATTCTCAGACATTCTGCTTTGTCTGAGGAGGATGAGGAGGTGAAATTCGGTTGTTGTTCTAGTCTTTCAATTATCAGTCCCATCATTTGTTCAAGTCTGGCCATTCTGGCCTCAGAAGATGATGATTCAGTTTCATTTGCATTGTCCATTCCACTATAAGCAGTTATAACAATTATTATGAACAGGTGTACAATTAAACAGTTTAACATTTTAACATATAATCAGTCAGTCATAAGCACACACTTTTCAAATTCATGAGATGCCCTAATTGCTTTTCTAGGACACCCTATAGCTCATTTGGACACGTGTGTACGGTATAACTCGTGGTTAAGTATCGCTCTGATACCACTCTGTCACGACCCAAACCCGGCCCTATGGGTGTAGCATCAGAATCGCCAAGAATCCGAGATTACCAAGGCCTACGTAATAGTTAGACAGATCAAGTAGTACGTATTCTGGCGGAAGCCAATACAAGAATAACTAGTGTCCATTGAGTGTAAATCAGATGCCAAAAACATTTTTATGCATTCATATACTTCAAACAAGACAATCCATATGCGCCTATACAATCATTTACGTCAACAAGACGGATTGAATCCTCGATAACAAGATAAGAAAAAAGACACGGTCTATACAACGGTACAAACAGTAAGGAGACAGGTGGGGACAATAAAAACGCCCCAAGCCATAGCATGGCAACGCGGAACCTCGCAGTGAGGCACATAGGCTGGCTTGACAAAACTGGGGACCAATCCCACGCTCCTAGCTCCGGTCTGGTTGCTGAGAACCTACATATATATATAAACAGTGAGCTAAAGCCCAGTGAATAACATACAGCGTAAAGAGGTTATGAATGAATGTCCCTTACAGTAATGAAATCAATTCATTATACAGTATTTCAATCTTTCAGTATTTCAGTCAATCAGTATTTCAATCAATCAGTCATATGTGGTACATCCATTAGCCTATAAACAAGAGGGTCCAGAAAGGACCGCCTTAATGCACTAACAAAGAATGATGGCCATCAATCGATAAAGTATGGTTTCACAAGGAAACCGACGAGCTCAGAATACCAATAACAATGGGTGCTAAGGATGCCACAATACATTAAATACAGACATACATTCATTCAATAAACAATATCGATTCAATACGAGTTCAGTTCAATATTCAAAATATAACCATTTGAACATATCTTTACACAACTGCTACTCACAGAGATTGGGCTAATAGCGGCTAAAGCGTCCCCGAGAAACCAACCCTAAACAGTAAACCAAATAGAACACACACTAAGTTCACAGTCGGAAGGATGTAATTAAATCCCTAAATTTCCTCGGTGTGGTTCTATGTCTAAATCCTCATTAAGATGCCTTAAACTAGGCCTAAGAATGCCTAGGATGGAATGAGGATGCAAAGATGCGCATAAACAGCTTTGAAATTTTTGAAGCAGGCCTCCGCCGGCGCTTGAGTTTCGCTCGAGCGGACAAGCCAATAAAGGTCCCCGCCGGCGTCAACTTCCTTCGGCGTGACACAATCTTCCGCCGGCGCATTCTTCGCCGAGCGGACGATGAACAAAGGTAAGATCTTTGGATCGCGATTTCTCCGCCGAAGCAAAACTCTCCGCCGGCGGATCAGAAACAAGTCGAAGAAATGCTGGGAGCATGAATTCCCTACTCGAGCGGTACTTCCCCCGCTCGAGCGGACCTCAAAAATCTGGAAAACCCAGAACTGTGTTCTGAGTTCGAAACTCAAGTTTAGGATACCAAAATCGATCCTCTTGGGCCCATTTCCTGGAAAACTCTTTTAAACACATAGGATAACAAGTTTTAAAGCTCAATTTAAGAAATCAAGGCCCAAGGGTGTTTCAATTAAACTCAATTTCAAACCATTTTCAAGAACAATGCTCAAACATGACATGCATGCATTCAAAACAATTTTAAGCTTCAAATCATGCTCAAATGAGCTCAATTCTTTGAAAAGCAAGTTGAAAACGTGGACTATAACAATACCATGAACATGCATGTGACAAATTGCCATGAACTTAACTCAAAACCCAACAATATTAACATGCATGCAAGAATTATGCTACAATCCAACATTCTTGAACTTAAAACATGGTTTGATTCTACAATGGAGCCTAGAACATGCAAGGTGAGGTTCAAGACAACAAGAAGACAATGAGTTCCTTACCTAGAGTTCCAATTACAAGGTTTATGAGCTCAATTAGCAACTACCCTTCAATTTCTTCAAGCAATCCTTATGAACACAAGATGAACTCAATTTCTCCTATAATTCTCTCCCTCTCTCTCACTTGGTCGGTTAGGAGCAAGGAAGAAGGACTGAGGAAAAGCTTTGATCAAATGTTTGTATAAGGCTCAAGTATGAGGAGTAGTGGGCCACTAGTGTGGTCTAATTGTAATTACGCCCAAGTTTGCAATTAACTCGTTTTAAATCTAATTTAATCATTCCTAATCAATTTTCAGATAAATATACCATAAAATCAGAAATATTCTACTGATTCTAAAACATCAAACGGTTCCTAATTCGGCCGTCGATAAGGCCTCCAATTAACAGTTTAAACATACGAATTCAAACAGATAGTCATTCAAGCAAACAGATACAATATGCAATATAACAGACAAACTTATTCAATTTGATTTCGGTCTCATTCGATGCATTGATAGTTCATCCAGTTCACTTATCAGTCATTATCAGTTCAGTTTAGCAGTAATCAGTAGATAATTCAGTGGTTAATTAGAAATCAGTACGAGGGTTGTTACACGCAGGTAGGCTAAAACGCGAATTTGCCACCCTTGGGTGGGCTTAGAAAACAATGGTTTTGCCACTATCTAGTGGGCTTAAAACAAGCATTTGATGAATTGTCCCACTCCAAGTAACTCGACCTCCACCCACAAGCATTCAAGGCAGTTATATCACGTAAGCACATAGCCTCATAGTAAGCATGCTATTCATGGCAACCGCTCACACGCATGCAAGGATGCTAAAGCATAAAACTTACCTAGTACTCCAAGCCAAAACAAAAGCCGATTAGAAATCATGCATGATTCTAAATATACAAAAATGCCTAATGCAACACATGCAAAGATGCAAACTATAGCAGGCTCGGCTATTCTAAACATGGCATGTGAAATGCAACGACTAACATGTATTCAATTTGGAATTGAAATACAAATGCAGTTTGTATGATGTCTTAGGGCTCGCGTGCAAAACAGATGAATGATGCAAACATGCTGTCATACTGTATGCTAATGGAAACATGCCCTATATCTAACCATCATAAGCGGGTAAATAAAAGGGAGAAAGAAGTGGGGGTTGGAAGACATACATCATACTCACACACCCTTATTACAATTATGCCCTCGCACAGAGGGTCCGAATAAATATACAGTCCGAATGTCTGAATAAAAGAATAGTACAGTCCGAAATAATACAGTCCAAATAATATACAAATTCCTAATTAATTAACAAATTAACTAAGAAAATCAGAAGCGGCATGCAAGCCAAGGCGCCTTATGCTTCCGGATGATGAAATGATGCATGCCTGGATGCCTTTGCGCGGAAATCCACGGCGGTGCCCCGATTAGCCTCTGTTTGTATTTTTCTTGAAGTGCGTGCCGAGTTCCAAAAAGTTGCTGATTCTTCATTTTGCTGCAACAGAGAGCAGGAAAGGGGCATAGCAATGTATTTCACAAATATATGCATGCCTCGATCCTCGTGCCATCAATCACGCATATCGATGCATTATGGCCGAGTAATCGGATTGCACAACTCAATATAGGGTGAATGCAGATGAATGCTACAACAAAAACTAACTCCATCACGGGTAATCCGGAGTGTCGGTGACTTGGGAATTGGGACCCGTTCTGTCACTCGGAGTACGGAACGTGCCTCGTTTCCCGTGCCCGGGCTAACTCCTATCCCGAACACGATGCAATATGCATGATATGCATGAATGCAACTAAAATACAATCCTAGCATGTACAATGCTATGAAAATGAGATGCCTCGGAATGCGTGCACACGGACACGCAAACCGAGAAAATGATCCCAAGGCATAAAATGGCATACGCAACGCAATTGGACTTACACTAACATGAGTGAGCCTCAGCCACACTCACATAAGAGGCCGTGAGATGAAAATGAAGTGCCTCGAAATGCGTGCACACAGGCACGCAAACCGAGACAATGGTATATAGGCATACAATGATGCTAAAATGACATAAACAATGCAAAATGGACTTACACTAACATGAGAGGGCCTCAGCCACACTCACAAGAGAAGCCGTCGAATAAAAGTGAAGTGTCTCGAAATGCGTGCGCACGGGTACGCAAACCGAGGCAATGGCATAAAAGCGTGAAGTGACATGAAATATGATACACAATGAGACTAAAATGAGATGTTTCGAAATGCGTTCCCACGGGCACGCAAACCGAGGCGATGGCATACGGAATGCAACAGGACTAAAATGAAATATGCGATGCAATATGGGCTTACACCAACATGAGAGGACCTCAGCCATACTCACATAGAAGGCCATCGGATGAAAACGAAGTGCCTCGAAAGGCGTACCCACGGGCACACAAACCGAGGCAATGGCATACGGAATGCAATAAGACTAAAATGGCATACAGGATACAAAATGGACTTACACTAACATGAGTGAGCCTCAGCCACACTCACATAAGAAGCCGAGAGATGAAAAATGAGATGCCTCGAAATGCGTGCACACGGGCACGCAAACCGAGGCAATGACATATGGAATGAAATGGCATACACAATGCAAATTGGGCTTACACTAACATGAGAGGGCCTCAGCCACACTCACATAAGAAGCCGTTGGATGAAAATGAAGTGCCTCGAAATGCGTGCCCACGGGCACGCAAACCGAGGCAATGGCCCAAAGGCATGAAATGGCATGGAAATGGTATACAAACATGCAAATGAAATTTCAGCACTGAAATATGGGGGAAAAAAATCCCGAAAGATGGCGAAAGTACACCCGATGCATGAAATGGCCCCGAAACATAAATTTAGGCACCCGAAATGACTTGCACCTATGCCAAACATGCACAATATGGACATGAAGTGTAAAGACGGATGCTAGAAAGTCCCCAAACTAGCATTTTTCCAGTACAAAGAATGGCCAAACAACAATCACAAATATGGCAAAAACAGCATGCAAAAATGGGGAAAAAAGGTGGGAATATGAAGTAAGTGATATATGAAATGCTCAAACTGAAAAATACAGTTCTACAACATTGAAGAGGGTTCGAAAATATGAACATTTACAGCTTATGGAAGCCCTCAAAACAGTATAAAAATACGGCAAACATAGCATGCAAAATATGGACCAAAGGAGGGCTATAAAGAGAGGTATACCAAGAATTCTCCAAACAGCCTAAGATCCTAAACAAAACATGAAGAGTGGGTCATTTTAAGACTATTTACAGTTCTGATCATGGCCAAAAACAGAAGCAAGATAGGCCTAAAAAATCATGCAAAATATGGACCAAATAGGGGCTATAAAGAGAGGTCATGCATGGAAGCATCAAATAAGGTTGAGCCCTTATACAATATTGTAGAGAGCCTCAAAATAAGCACATTCACAGTTTATGTCATGCTCCAAAAACAAATACACTTAAGCTAAAAATAGCATGCAAGATTATGGCATATAAGGTGGATATTGAAACAAGTGGTATATAGAAGCACCAAACAAGGTTGAGCCCTTCTTCAATGTTGAAGAGGGGCTCAAAATAGGCCTAAAATTAGTAGGTGTCGGAGCCCAAAACCACAAGAAAATAGGGTGGAAAAATGAAGCAAAAATAGGGTCAAAAAGGAGAAATGGTGACTTACCCTTGAAGACAATACTTTAGTTGCTTCTTGGCTCAAATTTGTTGCTCCTTAGCCTCTGAAAATCCTTCCTTTGCTACTGAAATGGAAGTGGTGAAGGTGAGGCTTGGTGTTGATGAAGAAAAGGGGGCCAAGACTTGAAGATTTTCAAGGTTTTTGGATCACAAGATGTAAGGCAATGCAAATGAGCTCTTGAGGGAAGTTTTTGTAACCTTTTCCAAGAACAAGGCCAGCCCCTTATAAAGGCCAAAAGGAGAGGGACTAGGTGGAGGGAAATGCACCCAAGTGCTTCCCTCCAAAATATCCCCCGGATTTCAAAGATATTTTGGAGAAACAACCATACAGCTGCCATGCACACATCCCAAGGATCATGGCCGGCACCCCACTTTTGGTGGAGGTGGCCGGCCGGCTACCCCCATGGTCGGCCGGCCAAGGGGTAAAAATGGAAGAAGTGAATTTCTGGTCGGCCATCAAAGATTAGGGTCCTCCCAGGCTTCCTCTACAACACCCTATAGTTGGAATTTGGCAACTCTGAAACAGGAGAGACAACAATCCAATTGAAGAAGAGGCTCAAAAATGAAAATGAGAATTTTTGGCCGGCCATGTGTTTTTAGGATCCTCCCAGGTGTGTACAACACAAATATGTGGTTTGGGCTTGAAGAAAATGGCCCTAGGGTGTTCAACATTAGCCTGGAAGTGAGAAAAACGGGCGTCGAAGGGCTCCGGAAGGAGATAACTGGTTGCTGAGACAATTACTATCCTCCCACCCTTCAGTGTCCTTCGTAATGATAAAATAGAGGTACCTGCCAAAAATGAACAAAAATCGATGCAAAATGAATGCTCGGGAGCCAAAGCACGCAATTCGGGATCCCAAAAACAGGCTGTTGGGCACCGAAAGTGGCATTCGGCCACGAAGTGGGTATCTAAGACCCCAGTGTCCCTCGTTATGACAAAACAGAGGTAACTGCCAAAAACCGGAGTGGTTAGACGGTCCCGAACCGAGGCACACGGCCTGATGACTCCGAAAACCGGGAACCGGGCTCCGAAATGGGCAAAATGGCCTACGGCCACGAAATGTAGCCCACGGCCACTGGGAGATAGTCTACAGGACCTCTTCCTTCCCTTAGGAAGAAAAACAGAGAAAACCGAGCCTGGTTCGCAAACCAAGGCAAAGCACAGAAAAGACCGGAAGTCCGGAGGCAGGGCGCGCAGCCGCGACTCTGAAACTTCTGGATGAGCACAACATGAAATATAATCGAAGGCTGTTGCAGTGAAGTCTTAAGGTCGGTCAAAAATGGGGTGTCTCTGATTTGCCCTCTTTGACAGAACTCGGAAGTCATAACAATGACGGGAGTGAATGTCAAAGCCCAGAGACGACCCATTTTTGACAAGGCCGAAGACTTAGACAATCATACAAGATAAACTGAAATGTACCCGCAGGCGTGCCTTCAGGCAGGGGGCAAAATGCAAGTGGTATGCAAGAAGCCGGATGTAACTCGATGTGCGTGCAAATGCAGCAAGCTGTAATGAAGCAAGTATTCGCAAATAGATGCAACAGTTTTAAGCAAGGATGCAAAGCAACAACTACATTTCATGCAGTTAGGAATGCGGAGAATTTTCAATTCTCGCCACGTCTCACACGGAGAAGATACAATACCTGCGCGATTCGTCTGGTTGCACCAGCCTTGAATGAACCGTACATACAATATCGTGCCTGCAACAGAGAAAAACTCAGCAAGCACAACACGTTTAGCAACATATATTCAATGTGATATCGAAAGTTTGATACCCACGGTGTCGGTGAGTGAATGCATCGCAATGCAAGAAAGGAGAATGCGTGACAACGCAAACTCCAGCACAGGGGCATGGTAATACAAGAAAACGTGCACAACAATGCAAGTATGTTCATGAAAATGCAAGCTATGAGCATGACAATGCAAAACAAGCATAAATCAGGATACAAGTTTGTTGCGAAACACCGAGCACAAAACGCGCGTTTTGGCGAGGGTGACTCGAACGCAGCCCCCGGTTCACTTCTCGGAGAAGTAACAACATGCTCAAAAAGGATACACCTTGATTCTGGTGAGAAATGATGAGACACATGTCAGGAGTTGAAGCTGACGTTCCGGCGGAGCGATTTCGCGACCGGAAGTGCACTTTTCTTGAACTTTTTCAGATCCCGGGAACTCCAATCTTCCTCAAAATTTGCAGAAAACTAGGGGAGCATGTGGGGGACATGGCTAGCCAGGTGGTTGGGGGAGGGGAGGCTGTCGGCTAGAAAACCAAAAAGCAATGGTGGGTCAAGCACTTGAAAAATCAGGGGCAATTTTGTCATTTTGCTCCATTTCTATATAACCACTCATCCATTCATTCCGAAATCACTCCCACAGCTGTGAAATTCTTTCCTCTTGCTTCCCAAACCATTTTTTCTTTCAGATCTGCACTTTATATGGCGTTTTGACCTCGCATAAGTTGTTTCTGCTAAATCTTTCAGTTTCAAGCACTTTGGACCGATTAAATTTTGATTTCGGAGCTTTTTTTCTCATTTTCACCACTTGGGGTAAGTTTGTCTCGACATTTGGAAAATTTTCTCGGGAGTTGACTTTTGTTGACTTTTTCATTTCCCGGGGTTTGACTTTTGTTGACTTTTTCCAATTTTGGCTCATTTTTGCTCCTTTTTGCAGATTGTTTGAAATGGCGGGCCATTTTCCTCACGGTGGAGGTGCTCCAGTGCGAGCGACTTCGATGTCATGTCATTGCCTCAGGGGTTCGCCCATTTATCCCCGGAGGTGCGCTAATCTGCGTGCTTCCACGAGCCATTTTTCGTCATTTCTACGAGCTTTGATGATCGAGCACCGAAGATCTGCTTCTCTGAGCTGAACATCATCTCTCCCATGGGGCACGAGAGGTATTTTACTTACTGTATTTTTCATACATTCGTATACGCCCTTTTTGAATACAGTTTAGTCTATGACCACAAGACTTTATTTGCATCTTGAACATACTGAATCGAACACTTGAATTTACGCACACTTGGCTCACTAATTGATTGTGAACCCACAGACACACTAATAGAGAATCGAACACAGCTCAAACAACGATTTGTCGAACATACATCCGAATTTGCGGGCGAAGACTCGACACATCGATTGAGAAATTTGAACTCACGGCCCAAATAATGGATTTTACGAACATGACCCGGATAGATAGTGAACACACCCGCATAGATTATGCGAAATTTGAACACGCAGCCCAAATCCCAAATTACCAAGCCGCGCGGCCAGTTGAATAGTGAACACGCATGACCCGGATTTTACGAAATTTGAACACGCGACCCAAATCCCAAATTTACTAAATCGCGGCCAGTTAAATAGTGAACACGCTGACCCTTGATTTTACGAAATTTGAACACGCACCCAAATCCCAAATTACCAAGCACGCGGCCAGTTAAAGTGAACACGCATGAATCGAGATAGAAAACCGCCATGACCACGACTCGATTTTTACGAAATTTGAACATGACCCAAATAACAAATTCTTGAACACGTAGCCAGATTCGAAGTGAACATGACCTGAGATAGAGAACGAAACCGCACGACTCGATTTTTACGAAATTTGAACATGACCCAAATAACAAATTCTTGAACCATGACCCAGTTCGAAGTGAACCATTAATCGAGATAGAGAAACGAAATGACGACTCGATTTTTGAAATTTGAACATGACCCAAATAACAAATTCTTGAACATCGCCAGTTAAAGTGAACACGCATGACCTTGAGATAGAAACGAAGCTATGACCACGACTTTGATTTTTCTGAAATTTGAACACGCAGCCCAAATAACATATTCTTGAACCGACCCAGATTCGAAGTGAACATGACCTTAATCGAGATAGAGAACAAAAACCGTAGCCCTGACTCTGATTTTTCTGAAATTTGAACACGCAGCCCAAATAACATTTGCAGACAGCATCTTGCATTTCATTCACACACACTGTATCTTTCATTTCATTCTAAAACGTGTATTCATTCTGAATGTAGGTCGATTCTCGGACGGTGCGGGGATATGGCTCCACCGCAGCTAGAGATTGGTATGCAGTGCTTCCGGAGGCTGTCAGGGATCTGGTAGATTCGACAGGGCTTGGGACTTTCTGCCTAGGGTTATCACACTGTCCTGCCAGGAGGGTGATGATGGCAGCCTTGGCGGAGAGATGGTGGGACACCACCAATTCTTTCCATTTTTCCGCTACCGAAGATCTGACCATGACCCCTCTAGACTTTGCTGTGTTGACCGGCCTTGATGTGGGAGGCTGGTCTATTCCCTACGATGAGGATATGGGCACGTGGGAGGCCGCATGGATGCATTTGCTGGGGGCTCGCCCACCCGTTGAGAGAGATTCGGGAAGAGTCAGATACACCTGGTTCTCTACCCATTTTCGGAGGATGGAGCAGACTCTCGAGGAGGTGGAAGCGACGCTCGCGGTTTCTTGATGTTCCTCTTGGGACTACATTGTTTGCAGCAGAGGAACACAGTTGGGCTATATCATTGGCGCCCTAGTAGACTGTCACAGTCGAGCGTCTGAATGGGGTGGCGTGGCTACTACCTATCTTGTTATATGGCCTTGAGCGAGGCGACTTATTGGGTGGCTACTGGCGAGCCTGGGAGGTACTTTTTGTCCTCTTGATTTACATTTCAGCTTCTCATTGCTCGTACATTGCACACACACAGCACACTCCATATTCTGTATTTTGCCCTCAGCATTCTATACATCACACTTTGCATTATGTTCCACAGCTGTGGGTTTATGTGTACTTCCCCGCATTGGGCCCAGAGATGGCGGTGGCAGGGTTCCCCATGACCCCATATTCATTGGTATTCGAGGGCGAGCATCGGGCGAGGCCGCGGGAGTCTCTTCCTCATCTGCGACAATATTTTGACACTGTGCGGTCGACAGAGGTATTTCAGAACTCACAGTCCCTTCTATTTTCATTTTTGCCCTGTCTTATACATTCCTGATTTCTGATTAGTTTATGCCGATTACACTTGAGATCACGTGGCACTGGCGCCCTTGGGAGATGGTCTCGATATCGATACCGGAGGATCAGGCGATTCGATCTGAGGATGTTATTTGAGGGACCCGTCGGTAGAGCATGGTTTTTGGGGGAGCGCTTCTTGCGTCAGGTGTGGGGCTATATCTCTCAGGATCCCCCCTCAGCGCCCCGATCACTATCTTGGGCTGGCGATAGACTTCTGCCCGGGAGGTTGTTAGTGCTATCTTTGAGCCGATGCTCGCTATATCTTGAGGAGGGACTACGCCACCTATCGCCACACATATATCGATGCCTTCCTTGATGGGGTGCGTACTCGCCGATGAGGCCTACTAGCATGCCTTCTTGAGTCGAGCCGTGCTCTGAGACATTCCTTCCTCGGCGAAATTTGGTACATCGAAGGTGGGGGTGGATCGATTCCCCCTATTCCTCCGACTTTTGATCATCTTGGGTGGCCAGATATGCTGACCAAGTTCATGGGATGGCAATACGGGGCTACCTCTCCGATTCCGATTCCGATTGAGCCTCCGGTACCTGGCCACAGATATGTCAGTGACCCTGACTCGCCATCGGTATGTTCCATCATTTTCCATTTATCACACAGATATTTTGGCAATTGCTTATTTATAGATGATTTGAGCTTGTATCTGCAGCCACCTCGGGAGTACATGAACCAGATACTCGAGATGATAGCCTCACTTGAGGGGATGGTCCTGCGTAGGGAGGCACAGATGTCTATCATGGGCTTTCAGGTACTCTTTAGCTCTCTTGCATTTATCATACTTCTGATGACATGCTGACCTTGAACATATTACTGCATTGATAGGCTACTTGTGTAGAGCACATCTGACACACACACCACATACTGTGTTTACATCCGATTTTCATATTTGAACTGATGAATTGAACTTTGAATTTGCAGATGCCTCCTGTGTATGTTCCGCCGCGGGGTGGGCCACCTGGACCTTCTCAGGGAGGTAGATCATCTGGACCATCTCGAGGAGATAGGCCATCTGGGCCCTTCCGAGGAGCTCGGGGAGCTGGGGGAGTCGGACCATCTAGGCCTTCCCAAGGAGTTGGGCCATCCAGGCCGTCTCGAAGATGTAGGGCTCATATCATAGAGGTGGAGCCTGATGATGATGAGGAGGAGGAGGAGGGTTCCGGTCTTGGTTCCGGGAGTGGAGGTGAGGCTGAGGAGGATCCTGAGGATGACAGCTCTGACCCTGATGATGATGATGGTGCGGAGGTTATCCATGAAGAAGACGAGAGTGCCCTTATTCGATCCCGAGGACAACGATGTTGCTCCTGCTTTATTCACCTTTTACTAGTAGTTTGTAACACTTTGCACAATTGTTAGGCGGTTTATTTTCGATAAAACTTGTACCTTTGCTTGGTTGTGAAACATGATGGAATAAACGACTTTTGAAAGAAAGAAAAAAAAAAGTTGTATTTTTTAAACGTCGACATCGCATCGCATCATTTGCACAAAAAATTGAACGGAAATGTGCACTGTATTGACCTGGTCAGGTAGTGAACCGACGCGACAACTTAAACAAATTAACTCATTAAGCGAAGACAAAATCTTAACAAGTTTACAACTCGATAAGCAAAGTTCAACAATGTTGACGACTCGAAAAACAAGACTTAACAAAATTGCTTACACAGAGTAAGGACTCGTAAACAAAACAAAACACGACTTGACAAACAACTTGATAATCAAAACTACAACTCGATAATCAAAACAACAACTCGATAATCAAAACAATACGTGCCAGACAATGCGGAGCAGCAGCGTCGAATCAGGAAATGGAGGCTTTTGACACTCCGATGCTTGGAAAATGCCTTGAACTTTCCTCCGGTGATCTGAGGACTAAAGGCGGGCCAGGAGCATGGCGGCCAGTTATATTGGGGAGGGGCTAGGCCATTTTTGAAAAAGAAGATGGTACCGGCAAAAAAATGGCCAGGCCACTTTTCTCGGCTGACCATCGATTTTGACATGTGTCCCCATGAATAGTGTTTTCTCCCCTATAAAAGCCCCAGCCTTGGAACTTATTCATTTCATCACCGTTTCTCACAAAGAAAATGGAGGCATTTCTTGCAGAAAATCTCACCTCTTGGATTTCTTCTTTAGATGGCTCGAAAAAGTTGAACTTCCGGGGTTTCGGCTTAAATGCACTATTTACGTTGAGGCGGACTCCACTGCACCTTTCTTTCCTTCATGTCGCGGCAAGGTTTTGGAACCCGGTGACGCATGTCTTCAGCTTCGGAGGGCAAGAGGTATGTCCTACTTTTGAAGATTTTCAAGCTTTGATGGAGTCTGAATGCTCAGAAGAGATCTTGCCTCAGTCTCGTTTTGGCCATACCCAAGCTTTAGGGCGGATGTGCGGTTTCAACGCGCATGATGCTCGATCTCTGATTGATAATGGCATGTTGGATGTGCCGAGCCTGATTTATCGATTCTCTGATGCCGGTGACCGCAGCAACCATCATTGGCAAGGTTTCCGACAACATGCCCTCTGCTTGTGCGTGTTATCTCATTTTCTGTTTGTCTCAGGCTCCGGAGGGGCTAGCATCCGTTTAATTGAAGTCGCTCAAGGCTTGAGGGAAGGAAAGAGCTGTATCGTCATGACATTGGCCGAGACGCTGCTAGGTTTGGATGCCTTCTACCGCCAAGAGACAACCAGGTTTGCAGGGAGTCCACTACTGCTGCAGGTAATGTTTCCCACCCAAGCTCGCATATGTATTTGCTCACATCACTCGGCCCTCGGGCTCGGTTTTTCTCACAAAACCCTTATCTTACTTTTCTCTCATCGCACATCTCTCTATTCTTTATTCTCTCATTTTCATCCCTCCCGGATATGGTTGATGGATAAATTGCAAGTTGTGGACTCTTGCCCTACTTACTCAGCCCGCGGCTACTTCTTTCGACAACGCCTGATTGACGCCCTTGATGAGGGATGGTGGTTTGTATGGATGTGCAACTTGTCGGCTGTACGCATTGCTTGGCGTCCTCTGGCTTAACCTTCGGCGATGAGCTATAGCATGTTTCAGATCTTGGGATCCGGTTGGTCGGCTTGACTCACTGCGTATTTTATTTCCCATTCCGCATTCTGCCGGTTTAGCCATGATCGGACTTGCCCTCGGAGGATTGAGTACCCAGCCACTTTCCCGGTTCGAGGTGCACACCTTGCCCGACATACTTCGGCCTGGAGGGCTAGAGAGCTGCTGTCCCCCGCTCCTATTTTCAGTTGCACTTTATCTAACGAGTGCTGGGATTGGCTTAATGAAGAAGCACAGGTTAGGCCTAGGTTGGCATCGGAGGCTTCAACTAGCTCTGGCAGGGGGCGCAGGGACACCTGACTTGACTATGCCCCAGATTTATTGCTTTATTAGTCTTTTCAAGTTTTCGTTATGAATGTAATAAAAAGCAACTTCAATTGTATGCAAGAGCGAGAGAATTCTGTTTTGAAATCAAAGAAATTGAAGGTTGTGGTACTGAAAACTCTCCGTTTTTGGTTCAAGAATGGTCTTAGTTGTGAAAAGATTAATTTGAACGAAGTCAACTTTTATTAAAACTTTTCAAAACTATTTTCGATATGGATCAGAACTGGACACGCCTGAGATCTATCACTGAGATGCACAACCCCGGATTCCAGCAACTGGAAAGTTGCCCCTAGTCTGAAAAAGTGCCTTGGCAATGTGTGGCAACGGAAAGTTGCCCCTAGTCTGGAAAGTACCGCAGCACTTCATTGCAACGGAAAGTTGCCCCTAGTCTGCATAACACTGTACCGGAGATCACGATAAATGCTGATGAGTAGAGATGACTGAGATGATCAATATGGACAAAGTTGATCGGGGAAAAGATTGTGGCTGAACTTCAGGATGAAGTTGCCTACGTATCCCAAAGATGGGAATCAAGCCTTACGTAGTTCAGGCTCGGGTTCGCTCGGGTATTTTTACTCTCCTTTTGCGCTCTAACTTTTGCCAAGGCCGCCCTTTGCGGGTTTTCAACCTTGCGAGCTCAGTTTTTATAATTTCAAATTTTCTATGCTCTGAATTTTGCCTAGGTCGCCCTTTCGGGTTTTCGGCCTAGCGAGCCTCTCAGGGATAATATTTCTTCAACTTGTCCATGTTGATCGGTTGGGAAAACTCCAAACCATCTAGATCCATCAGAACCACAGCTCCACGACGATTGACTTGATAACGTGAGGACGGTCAATTGGGTGCGAACTTGCCCTTGGGTCGTGGATGGGAGCTTCGGTTGTCTTTGAGTACCAAATCTCCTTCTTTTAAATTCTGGACTTAACCTTCTTGTTAAAAGCCCGGCGATTCTGCGTTGATAACCTTGGATGTGATGCAGTGCTTTCACCTTCTTTCATCGAAAAGCATGAGTTCCTCAAATCTTTTCTTTGCCAATCCGCTTGGCTATCTCGGCCAATACTCGTAATGATGGGACCTCAATCTCAATAGGCGACGGCCTCCATCACATAAACCAATGAGTACGAGTCGCCCAAAGAGAAGTTCGATTGAAGTCGGTAGCCTTGAGCAAGCAGCGGCTTATCTGCCGATCCGTGGGTTTCCACCATCTTACGTAGTATCGCTTGATGTTCTTGTTGGCGGCTTCAAGCCTCCGTTGGTTTCTTACGGTATGTAGATGACTTATGTAAAGCCACATTGTATTTCTCCAACAAATCAATCACTTCCTTTTTGAAGTGGGAACCATTGTCTGAAACGATTTCATTTGGGACCCCGTAGCGACAGATAATGTTGTTTCTGATAAATTTTGCTACGTGCGAAGCCTTCAACACTGCATAAGATTGGGCCTCAACCCACTTTGTGAAATGATCTATCGCTACCAAGACGAACTCATGCCCATTCGACCCCTTTGGCGTAACAGCTCCAATTACATCAATTCCCCAGACAGAAAACGGCCATGGCGAAGTCATGTTGTACAATTTTGACGGCGGGATGTTCATGCGATTTGCATGAATTTGACACTTATGACATCGCCGGACGAAGCCAATACAATCCTCCTCCATGGTGGACCAGTAATAACCTTGTCTAAGGATCTTCCGTGCCAACATTACCCCATTCATGTGTGCACCACATTCACCTCCGTGGATGGCTTCCATCAGACGTCCTGACTTTTTCGCATCAACGCACAGTTTATGCATTCCCAGATGACCCGTTTATCTGATTTACCCGCAGATGATGAACTGGACTGCCATTCTTCTGATTGCCCTCTTGTCTTTGACATTTACCCCCGGCGGGTATGTTTCTGTCTCCAAGAAGTTCCAGATGTCGTAACACCAGGGGTGTTCGTCCTGAACTTCATCTATGGATGCAATCAACTCATAGGCAGGTACAAATTTCTGGTCGATGATGACTGGACGCATTCGGACTCCACACGGGATGTCTATCATAGATGATAGAGTTGCTAGCGAATCTGCGAACCTGTTGTTCTCTCTTAGTAGATGAGTAAAACTTAGCTTTTCAAACCGAGGAATCAGCAAATCCAAGGTTTGGTGGTACATCATCATCTTTTCTTCTTTTACTTTCCAGTCTCCTTTAGCTTGAGACACAACAAGGTTCGAATCCCCAATAACGTCCAACCGTCTTGCCCCTAGTTCCAGGGCTACTTCTAAACCAGCGATACACGCCTCATATTCTGCTTCATTATTCGAGACTTTGAACTGGAGCTTGAAGGCTAGAGGGATGCGGGAGTCATCGGGTGCTATCAGCAACACTCCTATCCCACACCCATGTTGATTTGATGCTCCGTCAAAGTACATCGTCCAAGTTTCTTCGTCGATATGCAGAATCGATTCATCCGGGAACAAATATTCAACTGCTTCATCCCCCTCAACCGGGTGGTCGGCAAGGAACTCTGCCACTGCTCTTCCTTTCACTGACTTGCGTGTCACATACGTGAGATCAAATTCGGAGAGCAAAAGCAACCAACGAGCTAGCCTACAGTAAGTCTTTGGTTTCTCGAAGAGATATTTGATGGGATCAAGTCGTGAAACCAACATTACTGAGTGAGCTAACGGTAGTCCGCGACTTCGGTAGCCCATACGAGCCAAGCAAGCCTTTTCGATGGTGTATATCGGGTCTCATACTCCAAAGATCTTTTCTTTGAGATAGTAAATGGCTCTTTCGCCTTGTCTTCGATTCTTGTGCAAGCATGCAGCCCATTGTAGTTTCATCCTCGACAGATACAAAATCAACGGTTTCCACGGTTACGGTGGCGATAAAGCGGGTGGGTTACGTAGATATTCTTTGATCTGTTCAAATGCTGACTTGACATCGGCGTCCCATTGGAACTTCTTTCCTTTCTTGAGGAGGCCAAAAAGTGGTTCACAAGTCAAGGTTAGTTTTGAAATAAACCGTCTTATGAATTGCACTTTACCCGAGCCTCGCACCTCCTTTTCGATCCTTGGTGGTGGCATTTCTAAGATGGCCTTGATTTTGGAAGGTCGACCTCGATGCCCTTTGTTGTGTCGAAACCCTAGCATTTTCCATTTGTAACACCAAACGTACATTTCTGAGGGTTTAACCGCAACCGGAATTCCCTGATCCTTTGAAAAAACTTGTGCAAGGCGGTGTAGTGGCCCTCTCTTTCTTTGGACTTGACAATCATGTCGTCCACATACACCTTAACCTCTTTGTGGATCATATCATGTAGTATTGTGGTCGCGGCCCGTTGATAAGTAGCTCCAGCGTTCTTCAACCCAAACGGCATTACCGGTAGCGATATGTTCCCAGGGGTGGTGAATGCGATCTTTTCCTATCTTCTGGTGCCATCACTATCTGGTTGTATCCTGAGAAGCCATCCATGAATGAGAGCAATGCATGCCCTGCTGTGAAATCTACCAACTCATCGATGTGCGGTAAGGGAAAGTCGTCCTTCGGACTAGGTCTGTTCAAATCCCTGAAGTCTACACACACCCGGATCCTGCTATCTTTCTTCGGCACCGGAACAATGTTGGCCAACCAATTCGGATATTCAAATACCAGCAGGAAGCCTGCGTCGATTTGCTTGGTGACCTCTTCCTTAATCTTGAGAGCCCAATCCGGGTGGATTCTTCTGAGTTTTTGCTTGACAGGTCGGGCCTCGGGGTCAAGGGGGATCCGATGCTGTACAATCTCAGGATCGATTCCAAGCATGCCTTCGTAGGACCACGCGAAAACATCTTTGAAATCTTTTAATAAAGCGACTAAGCGCTCGCGTTCCTCCGAAGACAACGTGGACCCGATCTGGACCAGCCGCGGGTCCTCCTCAGTACCAATGTTCACGGTAATGATTTCATCCATTAATGGTTTAACAAATCTCTCTTGCTCTTGCTCAATTAAACGTTGTAAAACCGGAGGAACTTCGTCCTCGTCGTTTTGATCAAAATTTTGAAAGTCTGAATTAATGCAATAAATTAGGGGCACAGAAAAGTACTCGGAAACCACATTCACTTCATTCTCATTAAGTACATCCAAATCGTCCAATTCATCGGTTACAACAGACTCAAATGAAAAGGAAAAAGACGACCTGGACAAGGCAGTGGCATCCGGGTTAACATCCTCAGGAGTACCAGACTCAGACTCAGTCGAGTTGGAACCTGATTCCGACTCACAGGACTCGGTGGAATCGATTCGGCCACTACTGACCAGTCTTCTTTGGACAAAAATCCTCCTCGTACTGCCAAGTGAGAGAGGGTGCGATTGATGCGTCCAAGATAGCTATTGGTCGGCTCACGGCCGTTTCATCCCCAATCATGGAAACCACGGCTATCCTCAAGCACTCTTGGTCGATCGGAAGATCGAGAGGAGACATGCGATGCTACCCCATTTCCAATTCTGTGCCCTCGAATCCACCGCCTTATTCGCTCAACCTCGGTTGTTGGGTGCATGCGCTCTGTGGCAACATCATCCCCAGATAGTTGCGGTCGAAGAAGATTCGAAACCCGATGCGCTTCTTCTCTGCGTTTAACCATGGCTCGAGGAAGCCAAAATGGAAAGTCCTCCCTCCGGACGAAGCGTCCGTTCAGGTACTGGATGGGCACTGTGCATTAAATCAAAAGGCTTCCTACTGCTTCGCTCGGCTCTGCGGCCATTTCCTTTCCTTTCCTCATCCGGTCCTCTTTGGTGGGCAGATAACTTGACCAAAGGTATTCGGGTTATCACTTCGCCAATCTTTGCGACTCCTTTCACCGCTCCTTCCTAATCCCATCAGGAATATGTTGTAGCTTGTTCATGAGGTAGACGGATTGAGCAGCGTACACACCTTCATTCACGACCATAATATTACGCACTACCCGCCTCCGCCAAAGTGAACCCGATAAGAATACATCCTCCGTCGTGCTCGATCTTCAAAAGCTGGCGTAGACACTTACGGCGGCGGATGGATGGATGAGTTTCGAAAACAATTGCAACCCCTTCCGTGAGGGTATTTCAACATCCGTGCGAGTGGAAGAGATCGCTTTCACTTGGTGCAACCACGGCCGCCCCAAACAAGTTAAAGGTTGCGGGAACGTCTAAGACATGAAATTCAATGTTGTGTTGTCTCGACCAACTTTGGTCTGAACCTGAGCGGTCCCCATCACTTCCCTTGGTATTATCATAAGCTCGATCACCGAGTGGTTGGTATGAAGTCTGCGGGTTTTAACCCGATTGCATATCTCGATCGGGCGGAACATTGATAGCGAACCGGTATCAACAAGTACCACGGTATCCACTTGTCTCTACATTCCACGGAGATGTAGAGAGGTTTGTTATGATTCACGCCTCACGGCAATTCTTTGTCCGAAAAAGGTTAATGGGGAACCTCCTCCGGAAAAACCAACCCAACCAATTTGCTCTGGTGTAGTATCAATGGAGAGTTTGGCCTTGTCCATAGCAGATAGGAATGACTGTCTATGTACCCTTGAAGCCATAGCGATCCCGGATGGAGATGTTCACAGTATTTTCTTTAACGCTTGAGCACGCTTCTTCTTCAATCTGCTTCTCTTTCTGTTTCTCGGCCTCTTTATCTTTCCCAGATGCTTCGGGTTGGTCAAGGTGCAGGGGCTTGAAGTACCGCCCACTCCTGGTCATGTGGTCCACCTCATCGAGGTACCAAGTATCATCTGGTTGAGTATCTGCCCAATCTTCATTCGTGTGGGCAAGAAACAAGTCATCATCTTCCCACCACATCCCACTGACGTTTAACAGACACCTATCTGGTTCTGGCAAGTTTGTACTCTCAGTACTTTCATCCCACATGCTCATGAGATGTCCTCGCTTTTCGCAAAGAAGACTTTCAACCTCTTCATGGTTCTTGGCTTTCCGGATTCTCTCAGAATTCCACCTCTTTTCTTGCTCCTCCTGTGTTAGTAGGGTTTGTTGTTCTGTTTTCACAATATCTTGATTCCGAGCGAAATTCTTTGTACCGGCGCTCTCCGGCAATTCATTCTGACTCTCGGCCCTTCCGGCCATCATTGATACTTCTGCCCCTGTCGGGCCTTGCTCTGGCTGAATTTCCACAATATCTGGCTGGTCATCTAACCACCCGGTAATTTCCGCCGACTCCCCATATTCAAACCAATTGTTTGTTGCATCCCCTACTTCTTGGTCGTTGAAGAACTGGAGTTTAGCAAAATCTTCTTCCACCATTGTCAAATCATCTGCCCCTAGCACTAGTCCGTCCCCCCGAATCATGCATAATTCAGCTTTTTCTGGCAATCCTACAATCGGCTCAGACCGGACCACTGATACAATGTATCCACTCGGATCATAGGCTCTCCCAGCTAGATTCCCAGACTGTCCCATTCCAGACTCACCAATTCTGTTCCCTTCTGAAACCTGCCCCGTTCCATCTTCGGAGGTCAGCACCTCTGGCTCGGATTGGGTTGTGAAGGTGTCTAACATGCACAAGTCAGTGCAATCAGGAAGGACCACCCTCGGCTTGGGTAGGTGATGTCGGCAAGGAGCCAGAGGAGGCAGAAGTCGGAGAAGAGGACATGAAGGTCCTAGATGATGTCGGCAAGGAGCCGACCGAGAAAAGTGAAGAAGCACTGAAGAAAATCCTCGTCCAAGAGGACAATGAAGAACGCTTCTTTCTTCTCGGCACAGGATTAGCCGAAGAAGAAGAAAGGGAGCTGGAAGCCTTTCTGTGGAAAAATATTGAGGTGTTCGCCTGGACACCTTATGAAATGCCTGGCATTGACCCCGAGGTCACATGTCATAGACTCAACGTTGACAGGTTGGCCAAACCTGTAATACAACGAGCCAGAAGACCGACGTTGATGCACGTCGAAGCAGTGGAGGAAGAAGTAGATAGACTTCTGGAGGCCAGGGCCATCAGAGAAACCAATTATCCGACATGGTTATCAAACACCGTGGTAGTAAAGAAGAAGAATGGCAAGTGGAGGGTCTGCGTAGATTTTACAAACTTGAACAAAGCTTGTCCCAAAAGTAGCTTCCCTCTGCCAAAGATCGACCAGTTGGTAGACGCCACATCTGGACATGGAAGAATGAGCTTCTTGGATGCATATAGGGGGTATCACCAGATAGCCATGTACCCCCCGGATGAGGAGAAGACAGCGTTTATCACTCCCAAAGGATTGTATTGTTACAGAGTCATGCCTTTTGGGCTGAAGAACGCAGGAGCAACTTACCAAAGGCTGGTAACCAAGATGTTCAAACACTTGATTGGCCGAACCGTAGAAGTCTACATTGATGACATGGTCGTGAAGACCAAGGAACCAAAGGATCATCTTGCTGACCTAAAAGAGGTCTTTGACATACTCAAAACATATCGGCTCAGACTAAATGCGTTGAAATGCGCGTTTGGAGTCAGATCCGGTAAGTTCTTGGGATACCTAGTGACTAGTGTAGACGTGCTCGAGCATCATCCGGGAAGGAGTCACGAGTCCCTCCGCTCGTTCGATATTGGGTCACTGATTCGAAGGACTCAAATGTCACGGTTCTTAATCTTGAACCAAAGAGTCCAAATCCAAATCGATTTTGAAAGCAGATTTTTTGAAAGAAGTGCCAAACATGGATCGCCGCCCAGAATCTGAGTCGCCACCTAAATATTTTAAAATGGGAAATTTAGGAAACCCTGACTCGGTGCCAAAGGCCACGTGTCCGTCATCACCAAAGTTGCCTCGGCTCGGGAACTTGGGTACGATTGGGGAAGGTCACTTCGTGAGCACCTCCGCTCGCCCGGTCAAAGACTGGCCTCTACTAACCATGATATCTGATTTTGAAAACATTGTGAGTTCTTATTCCGGTTATTAGCCTAGGTTACTATGTGATGCGCATAGCATACAAGTATAGACTGAATCGCCTGAATTGGAACAAAACATTTCATGTTTGTTTGTTTGAAAATGGTTTGATGGTGCTACCCGCAGGTAGGCTAAGACGCGAATTTGCCACCCTCGGGTGGGCTTAGAAAACAATGGTTTTGCCACTATCTAGTGGGCTTAAAACAAGCATTTGATGAATTGTCCCAGTCCAAGTAACTCGACCTCCACCCACAGGCATTCAAAGCAGTTATATCACGTAAGCACATAGCCTCATAGTAAGCATGCTATTCATGGCAACCACTCACACGCATGCAAGGATGCTAAAGCATAAAACTTACCTAGTACTCCAAGCCAAAACAAAAGCCGATTAGAAATCATGCATGATCCTAAATATACAAAAATGCCTAATGCAACACATGCAAAGATGCAAACTATAGCAGGCTCGGCTATTCTAAACATGGCATGTGAAATGCAACGACTAACATGTATTCAATTTGGAATTGAAATACAAATGCAGTTTGTATGATGTGCCGAGCCCGGTGCGTACAAAACAGATGAATGATGCAAACATGTTGTCATACTGTATGCTAATGGAAACATGCCCTATATCTAACCATCATAAGCGGGTAAATAAAAGGGAGAAAGAAGTGGGGGTTGGAAGACATACATCACACTCACACACCCTTATTACAATTATGCCCTCGCACAGAGGGTCTGAATAAATATACAGTCCGAATGTCCGAATAAAAGAATAGTATAGTCCGAAATAATACAGTCCGAATAATATACAAATTCCTAATTAATTTACAAATTAAATAAGAAAATCAGAATGGCATGCAAGCGGGATCGCCTTATTCACTCCGGATGATGAAATGATGCATGCCCGGATGCCTTTGCGCGGAAATCCACGGCGGTGCCCCGATTAGCCTCTGTTTTCATTTTTCTTGAAGTGCGTGCCGAGTTCCGAAAAGTTGCTGATTCTTCATTTTGCTGCAACAGAGAGCAGGAAAGGGGCATAGCAATGTATTTCACAAATATATGCATGCCTCGATCCTCGTGCCACCAATCACGCATATCGATGCATGATGGCCGAGGAATCGGATTGCACAACTCAATATAGGGTGAATGCAGATGAATGCTACAACAAAAGCTAACTCCATCACGGGTAATCCGGAGTGTCGGTGACTTGGGAATTGAGACCCGTTCTGTCACTCGGAGTACGGAATGTGCCTCATTTCCCGTGCCCAGGCTAACTCCTATCCCGAACACGATGCAATATGCATGATATGCATGAATGCAACTAAAATACAATCCTAGCATGCACAATGCTATGAAAATGAGATGCCTCGGAATGCGTGCACACGGGCAGTTCTACAACATTGTGATATATGGCAAAAACAGCAATCACAAATATGGCAAAAATAGCATTTTTCCAGTACAAAGAATGGCCAAACAACAATCACAAATATGGCAAAAACAGCATGCAAAAATGGGGAAAAAAGGTAGGAATATGAAGTAAGTGATATATGCAATGCTCAAACTGAAAAATACAGTTCTACTACATTGAAGAGGGTCCGAAAATATGAACATTTACAGCTTATGGAAGCCCTCAAAACAGTATACAAATACGGCAAACATAGCATGCAAAATATGGACCAAAGGAGGGCTATAAAGAGAGGTATACCAAGAATTCTCCAAACATCCTAAGACCCTAAACAAAACATGAAGAGTGGATCATTTTAAGACTATTTCCAGTTCTGATCATGGCCAAAAACAGAAGCAATATAGGCCTAAAAAATCATGCAAAATATGGACCAAATAGGGGCTATAAAGAGAGGTCATGCATGGAAGTATCAAATAAGGTTTAGCCCTTATACAATATTGTAGAGAGCCTCAAAATAAGAACATTCACAGTTTATGGCATGCTCCAAAAACAAATACACATAAGCTAAAAATAGCATGCAAGATTATGGCATATAAGGTGGATATTGAAACAAGTGGTATATAGAAGCACCAAACAAGGTTGAGCCCTTCTTCAATGTTGAAGAGGGGCTCAAAATAGGCCTAAAATCAGTAGGGGTCGGAGCCCAAAACCACAAGCAAATAGGGTGGAAAAATGAAGCAAAAATAGGGTCAAAAAGGGGAAATGGTGACTTACCCTTGAAGACAATACTTTAGTTGCTTCTTGGCTCAAATTTGTTGCTCCTTAGCCTTTGAAAATCCTTCCCTTGCTACTGAAATGGAAGTGGTGAAGGTGAGGCTTGGTGTTGATGAAGAAAAGGGGGCCACGACTTGAAGATTTTCAAGGTTTTTGGATCACAAGATGTAAGGCAATGCAAATGAGCTCTTGAGGAAAGTTTTTGTAACCTTTTCCAAGAACAAGGCCAGCCCCTTATAAAGGCCAAAAGGAGAGGGGCTAGGTGGAGGGAAATGAACCCAAGTGCTTCCCTCCAAAATATCCCCCGGATTTCAAAGATATTTTGGAGAAACAACCATACAGCTGCCATGCACACATCCCAAGGATCATGGCCGGCACCCCACTTTTGGTGGAGGTGGCCGGCCGGCTACCAATGGCCGTGGCCAAGGGTAAAATGGAAGAAGTGAATTTGACCGGCCATCAAAGATTAGGGTCCTCCTGTGCTTCTCTACAACACCCTATAGTTGGAATTTGGCAACTCAAAGCAGGAGAGACAACAATCCAATTGAAGAAGAGGCTCAAAAATGAAAATGAGAATTTCTGGCCGGCCATGTGTTTTTAGGATCCTCCCAGGTGTGTACAACACAAATATGTGGTTTGGGCTTGAAGAAAATGGCCCTAGGGTGTTCAACATTAGCCCGGAAGTGAGAAAAACGAGCGTCGAAGGGCTCCGGAAGGAGATAACTGGTTGCTGAGATAATTACTATCCTCCCACCCTTCAGTGTCCTTCGTAATGATAAAACAGAGGTACCTGCCAAAAATGAACAAAAATCGATGCAAAATGAATGCTCGGGAGGCAGCACGCAGCCGATCCCGAAAACAGCCGCGGGCACCGAAAGTGGCATTCGGCCACGAAGTGGGTATCTAAGACCCTAGTGTCCCTCGTTATGACAAAACAGAGGTAACTGCCAAAAACCGGAGGAATCGGAGATGGTTAGACGGTCCCGAACCGAGGCACACGGCGACGACTCGAAAAGGGCAAGACTCGAAATGGGCAAAATGGCCTACGGCCACGAAATGTAGCCCACGGCCACTGAGAGATAGTCTACAGGACCTCTCCCTCCCCTTAGGAAGAAAAACAGAGAAAATCGAGCCTGGTTCGCAAACCGAGGCAAAGCACATAAAAGCCCGGAAGTCCGGAGGCGGTATCACCGACTCCACCAATGACGTCTGAGTCTTAAGGTCGGTCAAAAATGGGGTGTCTACAACTAGAAGGGGCATTGAAGCCAGCCCAGATCAAATCAAGGCCATTCTGGAATTACAAAGTCCGACATCGGCAAAACAGGTTCAAATGCTTACTGGAAGGACCGCAGCCCTAAACAGGTTCATAAGCCGAAGTTCGGACAAATATAAACCTTTTTTCAATCTGGTGAAAAAGGCCACGGATTTTCTATGGACAGAGGAATGCGAGGCCGCTTTGGCCGACCTAAAGAAATATCTTACCTCGGCTCCAGTCCTCTCAACACCTCAACCTGAGGAGGAACTGTTTTTATACTTAGCAGTTTCAGAGCACGCAGTAAGTGCTGTGATAATCCGAGAAGAGAAGGAAGAGTAGAAGGCTGTTTACTATGTAAGTAAAACCTTGGCCGATGCAGAAACAAGGTATCTACCACTGGAGAAATTAATGCTGGCCTTGGTAATGGCCTCAAAGAAGCTAAACCATTATTTTCAGGCTCACAAGATAGTGGTTCTAACAGAGCACCCACTAAAATCCTTGTTGCAACAAGGAGACTTAACTGGAAGAATAGCAAGATGGGCCGTAGTTTTGGGCCAATATGACCTGGAGTTCAGGCCGAGAACAGCAATTAATGGCCAAGTCTTGGCCGACTTCGTCATGAATTCTCGCCGAGAATACATCGAACATCGGGCTCGTGAGCCGAGATGAACGATGTCCAAACAAGGAAGGAGAAGCCACCAAAGGCTAAAGAACCAAGGAAGGAAAAACTCGGACCTGCGGCGTTTACAGCGACTCCTTTTAACTTTTTGTTGATGGGCTCAAACCGCAGGGGACAGGCAGAGTAGTGTTAATATCCCCGATGGAGAGATATTGGAGCGATCCATTATTTGGGGTTCAAAGCCTCAAACAATGAGGCGGAATATGAAGCATTGATCGCTGGACTGAAGCTGGCAATAGCAGCGGAGGCAGATGAGGTAATAGTTTTTTGTGACTCACAACTTATAGTAAATCAAACTACAGGAGAGTTTGCTACCCGAGATGAAAGGATGTCGGCATACGCAAAAGAAGTCATCAGGCTGGCAGACATGTTTCAAAACTGCCGACTTCTTCAAGTCAGCCGAGACGATAACAACCACGCCGATGCGTTGGCCAATTTAGCAAGTTCAATGCAAACCGAAAAGACAAGGACAATAATGATCGATTACCTATCAAGCCCGAGCATAGAGCCACCGAACACAATGCAGGAGGCATTATGTGTGGACATAGGACCAAGTTGGATGGATGCAATTATTGCATTCCTAAAAGTGGGAAAGCTGCCAGAAGATCGAAAGGAAGCACACAAGGTCAGATTGAGGTCGGCAAGATTCAGTCTGACAGCAGAATGACATCTCTACAGAAGATCCTTCACTGGACCTCTTTTAAGGTGTGTACACCCTCTTCAGGTCGAAGACTTTTTATATGAAATTCATGAAGGAGTTTGTGGAAACCACACAGGGGGCAGATCGTTAGCTCACAGGGCCATTACCCAGGGGTATTGGTGGCCCTATATGCAAAAAGATGCAGAAGCCTATGTGAAGAAGTATGAACAATGCCAGAGGTTTGCACCTTTGATATATTAGCCAGCTGCTGACCTGAACCCGGTTTCCAGCCCTTGGCCATTTGACCAATGGGGCATGGACCTCGTTGGACAATTGTCCCAAGCAACTGGGCAGCGGAAATACCTACTGGTAGCAACAGACTACTTCACAAAGTGAATAGAAGCAGGGCCTCTTGCCAAAATCCGAGATGTGGATGTGAAGAACTTCATCTGGAAAAACATCATCACCAGATTTGGGATTCCAAGAGCAATCGTTGCCGACAACGGAACAAAGTTTGACAGCAAACTCATCAAGAATTTTTGTGCAAAGTTCAAGATAAAGAATTACTTTTCAACACCGAGCTTTCCCCAAAGTAATGGGCAAGCTGAAGCATCCAACAAAGTAATCCTGCATGGGATAAAGAAGAGGCTGCAGGCAGCAAAAGGAAAGTGGGTAGACGAATTGCCCAATGTGCTCTGGGCATATCGCACTACGCCGAGAAGATCAACAGGGGAATCCCCCTTTGCCATGGCTTATGGCACAGAAGCAGTCACTCCATTGGAGATCGGCATCCCAGGGATCAGAACACAGGGAGTTGAGAACGGGTCTAATGATGTGCTCTTAGCCCGAGATCTGGATCTACTAGAAGAAAGAAGAGAGAAAGCTGCAATCCAGCTTGCGGCATACCAGCAACAGCTTACCAAAGCTTACAACAAGAAGGTCAATCCAAGGGATTTTCAAGTCAACGACCTAGTCTTGAGAAAAGTCGTCGGCAATAAGAAGGATCCCAGAGAGGGCAAGCTTGGCCCAAACTGGGAAGGACCCTACAGAATTACTTCGGTGTTAGGAAATGGGGCATATCGGCTCGAAGATAATGAAGGCAAAGCATTGCCTAGACCATGGAACACTTGTAATTTAAAGTTTTTTTATCATTAGATGCCTGTTTGATTTTATTTTTTTTGCCGATATGATCAATAAAATCCTAGCAAAATTTTCCACAACTATGAAACTATGCACAATATTGTTTTTTGAATAATGAGAACCCAAGTGGAACTTAGGTTCACATTGAGGGCAGAGAAAAAAGAGTAGTAATGCTTAGCCGAAGTTAAACAGAGATTATGCTTAACCGAAGTTAAGCTGAGATAAATTCCTTATCTTTACTTGTTGAAATTTGTAGCAATTTACAAGTTAAAGTTAAGCTGAGATAAATTTCTTATCTTTACTTATTGAAATTTGTAGCAATTTACAAGTTAAAGTTAAGCTGAGATAAATTCCTTATCTTTACTTGTTGAAATTTGTAGCAATTTACAAGTTAAAGTTAAGCTGAGATAAATTCCTTATCTTTACTTATTGAAATTTGTAGCAATTTACAAAGTTAAAGTTAAGCCGATATATTTGTTTATCTTCACTTGTTGAAATTTGTAGCAATTTACAAGATGAAGTTAAAAGAAGTTTATATGCTTTATACTTGTTGAAGTTTATGAAAAATTTAAAGGTGAAGTCTAGGCCGAGATAAATCTGCAGGTAGACATGCCCGAGCTATGCAACCCCGTGAAGATCATGCAAAGGAAGAATTATGTAAATCATACAAAGTATTCTAAGTATAGAACCAGATAGAAGCAATGAAGAGAAAATTGAAGATTAAAGCATTCAGAGACAAACAGTTGCAGTATTATATAATAAAGGCACCATGGCCTAGCAAAAGTAAATCGTTCATAGGAAACAAAGAAAGGCACATCGGCCCTAAAGAAGAAGCTTATATTGTTCAGGGGACATCAACAAAAACAACGAAAAGAAACAAAAGTACAAAAGAAAGAAAAAAGAACAAAAGGCATTCAAGTTTCCTCAGCTTCAGGAGCAGGTTGGGCTAAGACCTCGGAAGTCTCTTGAAAAACAACTTCGACATCTTTTTCCACTATAGCATCTGCATCCTTTTCTGCCACAACCTCGCCCTCTTTATCTACCGCAATTTCAGCGTCAATCTCGGCCAAAGTCTTCTCGAGACTCCTTTCAGCCAAAAGCAAGTCAGAGGAAAGCTTCCCTATGCCAGCTTCCTTGGGCACCTTCTCGGCCTCCTCATCTTGGGTTAAGTCTAGGATCTGCTCGGCTGGAGGAAGAGACTTGACCTCAGCAGCATCCTTAGGCTTTCTCACCAAGGCTTCTTCATCATTAATGTTTTCATCCTCATCTTCAGCCTCGGCTTCAAAATCAGCTTCTTCTTCAACCCGAGTTGAAGGTGGAGGGAGAGAAAAGGGAAGACGAATGGCTTCGGTCTTGCGCCATGGCGAGTCGGCAGGAAGATCAACCTTTTTTGCCAAAGAGTTCCAACCTAGGGAAAATCCCCTGTTGCATGCCTCCCTAACTTGTAGCTTATAATCTTCCGTGACGTCGGCCATACCCTGACTGTATTCCTTCTCATCGGCAGCCTTTATCTCGGCTTCCTTAGTGGCCAGGGCATCTTCCAGCTCCTTCTCGGCTGGTTTGCTTTTCTCGACCTCTCTTACGCAGGCTTGACAGCGTTTTATTGCCTCGGCGATTCAAATTTTTCTAGAGCTAAGGACTGGCTTTTGTGGCGACCTCGGCTGGTCTTCAAGCTTCATTTTTGCCAAAAAAGTTTTGTTCTCTTTTTTTAGGGCAACCACCTCTCTCCTTGCATCGGCTAATTTCTCCCTCGTCTCAAAAGCTTGCATGGAGAAGGAGTGGGCGTGTTGAATGGCCTAAAGGTTCACAAAGGCAAAGGTTATTACAAAATATTACAAGACTTTACAAGTATGAAGAAAGCGGCAGAAAGAAAAGTTATCAAATTCAAAAACTTACTTGCGGTAAGAAGATAAAGGCGTAGTTCTCATATTCGCCATCTTGGCATTGCGCTCAAGATTGCCTTCAGAGAAGCTGCGATTACTAAGCGCCCACGGCGTTAACGTCGTGGCGCTTTCATTGGCATAGACAGGCCTATTCACAAGGGTAATCTGAGGCACCCAAGGAACTTTTGGGACTTTGGATCCCGAGGTCGTCCCAGAGGATGACTTCTGTTTCTTCGATGGAGTGGACCACGATGCATTTGGGCCTCGCAGTCTTTTGGCAGTGAAGGAGGGTTTCTTGTTCTCGGCCAACTTGGAGATAGGCATGGCATTTTTAGCCTCGGCATTAGCCTCAGTCGCCTTGGCCTTTGGCTGGGCCTTCTTGGTTCTTTTTGGTTTTGGCGGAGGCACTGTTTGGGATGGTTCAAAGATCAACGCGTCGGTTGGAAGGTCGGAGAGGAGATCTTGAACAACGGGCTTTAGGCGGACCATTTCGGCAGTTTTTACAAGACGTCGTCGACGCTTTCTTTCTGTTACTGGGATCAAGTATTGGGCAGAAGTCGATGGTAGATCGGCTGGATCAGAGGTTGACCCTTGATCAGCCCGAGATGTTGATGCAGTTAGTATAGTGGTAGCAGAAGGAGGAGAGGAGCTTTTCTTCTTCTTCTTGGGAATGTCGGGAAGAGTTGATCTGTATGTTGGGATGAAGTTCAGCACCAATGGAGCTTTGCGCTTCTGGATTGGAAGGTCCAGGAGTTTCTTCAGGCCTTTCCCAAGGAAATAGGACTGGCGAAAGTCCTTGGGAGGCTTGCGAACGTCTGCAAAACAGAACAAAACATCAGAAACAGATAAAATTTTTAGAAAAACTTGAAGAAAGCAACAGCTAAGCAGTTGACGTTGGGCTCTTACCCTTGCCCTCTTTTACTGTTTGGGGGAGAGGGAAAAGATAGATTTCTTCATCTGGGCCAAACTCCCAATTACCAGATGCAATAAGATAATCATCTCCAGCACCTTTGTTGGAGTTAGGAAGGTCGGCTACGATTTTAAACTCGGTGGACCTCGGCTTGAGGTAATACACATAACCTTTTTCCTTTAGGTTGAGGGCACACATGGTGTAACAATATTGTATGTCGGCAAGAGTGATCTTAACATTCTCCTGCCGAGCTAAGGCTATGATACCATTAAGCGTTCTATGGGCGTTGATGGTGAGTTGCATAGGGTTCAAAGAGTAGTAGTGAAGGACTTCACGAAAAAGGGGATCTAGGGGGAACCGAAGTCCACATTCAACAAAGGCTACAACGGGAAAAGGCATGGAATCATCCTTGGGCATAATGGAGTCGTCATCACCAGCTAGTCTCAGATGGACGTCAGCTGGGATGGAGAACTCTTGCCTAAAATATTCTAGCTTGGTTGGGGTGTTAACCCTATTTCTCCACATACACATGGTTTTGGTATACAAGTACTTGACTACAGAAACAAGGTACTCCTAAAAGGTTATTGGGACCTCGGCTTAAACCTAGGTGTATAAGGGTAAAACGCGTCAGTGGAACAGTCGAAAGATGGTGCATGGCAGCTCATGCACGAAGGAAAATTGATCTGAATTCTTGTTCTTGGATGAAGACATGTCAGCCTGAAAATAAATGATCTCGGCTAGAAAGTTCTTGAGCCGACGTACGAGAAAAAGTTCAAATATAGGTTCCATCACCTCAGTATGCCGATGTAATAGAACCTAGGGGGCAGTTGTGGGGATATATTTTCTGAGTACCAACACGTGGCCGAGGTGACGCCGAAGTGCCAGCCGAGGTGCCACGTGTCGCAGTAGTTACGCCGAGGTTATCTCGGAGTTGTCGAGGTTATCTGCGAGAATACAAGAATCCGGGATAAACGGATAAGGGACAGGAGTCCTAGAATAAAGAAAGATTACAAGGTGGATATGGGTAGTACTCTCAGGGAGTCTATCCTTATCTCTTGAAGAGTCCAAGGTAAGCCCAGAATTAGAGTCCATAGAAGCCAGACTTCTAGTGGGACTGGGAGAGAGTTAAGCTATAAAAGAAGGGCACCCCCGGCAGGTCTAAGGTACGCAATTTTGAGTCTTAAGCAGAAATTTAAGCACTTGTTTATATATGAGAAATACTGACTTGATCGTCGGAGTGCCCCCGGGTGAAAGAACCACCGCCGGAGCCTTTTCTTTCTGTGCAGGGACAGAGTGGCATCTATTCTGCTTGTGTTCTACAGTTGAATCACTAAGGAGGGCAGTGTGATCGGTAATTCACTCACACAACTAACAAATTATTTGTAGAAATGACCCATATATTATATGAACTAAAACTTAAGAGAGATTAATGTAATTATGTCAAAAATATGAGATTAACTATATATAAGTGTAATTTACAATTAAAAAAAAAAATCACTGAATTAACTCGTTGGCGAAGGATCCCGCACTTTGTTAGGATTTTAAGGATTTGACACTTACGTCTGAATATTTTCACTTATAATTAATTTTGTATATAAGTTTAGGTTTCTTCCATAATTGAAAGACCAATTGAGTGTTGTTTTCATGATGGACGTTCTTGTATAGTTGAATGACTAATTTAGTAGAATTCTCAAAAAATAAAGTATATTTGGTTTTAGTTTTTTGAATTTTTTGTTTTTTGTGTTTTTGTTTTAAGTGAATATTTTTAAAATTTTAAGTATTTTTTTTTTTTTTTTTACTTTTTTAGATTCATCTTACTTAATGTATCTAAAAATTAAAATTTTTGTAAAAAAATATTTTAAAAAATTAATAAATACAAAAAAATATGAAAAATATACTAAATTTTTATTTTTTTTTGTTTGTATTTTTGATATTTAGTGAATCTTTTAAAGATTTTTTTCACGAAAATTATATTTTTTAAGTGATTTATGTTTAGTGTGTCTAAAAATTAAAAAAATTGCTTAAAATATTTAAAAATTCAGTAAAAATAAAAAAAAATATAAAGAAAACAAAGAAAGCAGATTTTTTTGAAAAGTGCTTTCAAACAATTAGAAACAAACATGGTGTATATTAGGAGTGCAATTTGGGCGGACTCAATCTGAGCAACCCGAACCCAATCCGATTTTTTTTAGGGCTTGGACAAAATATTTTCAAATTTTGTACGGACTTGGGCAAATATTCAGAAGCCGGATTTAAATTTGGGCAGGCTTGGACAAAAATATCAAATAACCCGAGCAACCTGAAACCCGAATTATACATAAATAGATATATAAAAATATTATATATATATATATATAAATTATTAGTCATTACATGATTATTAAATCATATTGAATATATATTATATATACAAAGAGCATAAAATCTTACTTTTTTTATTTTCACTGATAAATTGTAAATACTATTAAAACGGCATATCTCTTACATTATATAAATTATTTGTTTTGATGGTATTAATAATTTTCCACATAAAAAAATGTAAGTAGAGTCAAAGTTTAATAATTTAATAATGTAACTGAAAAAAAAAAAAAAAAAAAAAAACTAAAATTGGCTTACAATCCGGGCAACTCGGGTTTAACTCGAGTCGGACTTGGATAGGCAACCTCAGGTTACACTTCGGGCCTGGGCGGGCCTGGACAGATCTCAGCACAACTTAAACTGAGATTGGACAACCTTCTAACCTGACTGAATCCGGCCGAGTTACACCTAGTGTCACTACGCCAAAATAGGGCATTAACGGCGGTAACGAAAACCGCCGTTAAAGGTACTATTAATTACGGTAACGAAAACCGCCGTTAATGCCTACTTTTAACGGCGATAACAAAACTGCCGCTAATGCCCAACCACTACCGCTATTAATGACAGCGGTCTTTGCCGGCGGAGCTCTGGCGAAACTCCGGCGTGCTCCAGCGAAACTCCGGTGAGTTCCGGCAAAACCATCTACAATAAAGTAAAAGTAATGTTTAAATATTTATTTAGGGAATATATTTTATGAAGAGTGGTTGTGGTAGAGTGGTTGGTGTGGGTGGATGAGAGGTCTTGGGTTCAAAACTTAGGAAGTGCACGAAGAAAGAATTATTTTTTGAAAAATTTGAACCTATTTACGGCGGTAAAAAACCGCCGTTTTCGGTCCTATATTACCGTCGTTTTTGGTCGACTTTTAACGACGGTAATTTACCTTTTTACGACGGTTTCACTTTTTCCGACACGCATAAACGCCGGTAACGAAACCGCCGTTAATATTGCCGTTAAAGGCTTTAACGACGATTTTACAGCCTTTAACGGCAGTAAAAAACTGTCGCTAAAATTCAATTTTGGCGTAGCGTGTATATAGTTTATCCCTTACCTTCATAATTGAATGTCTAATTGGAGATAATTCTTATTTATTTTTCTTATGATTTGACAAAAAGACTGGTAACTAGTGCTTAATAAGCTCAAATTATCACCATTGACATTGGCCTTAGTCTAGGTCTAGTTTGGACTCAACATTTTTATTATCTTTTTTGGCTTTGACTTGTACCCTATTTGCTAACCACGAAAAAAAATGAAGAAAAAAGCTTGGACTCAACATTTTTATTATCTTTTTTGGCTTTGACTTGTACCGTATTTGATAAACACGAAAAAAAAAAAAAAAAAAAAAAAAACTTTATACAAAGAAATTGAACTCATCCCTTTTTTCATAACTATTCCAAAGAGCCATTAAATAGAGGTTTGCATGTTGTCTTGCATTCAAGCTAAATATCATTTTGTTGTACCATAATTTCTTAAAATTATTAGTTAAAAAATTATACAATTTTTTATTTTTTATTTTATATATTATAAAAATTTCTTACTTAGATGTGTAAAGAGAGGTCTTAACTGGTTGGCATGAAATGTTGGTTTTGAATAAAAACATGTAATCATATAATATACATATTTTTTGAAAATTAATCACAGAATATTTTAGGTTGGTTTACTTAGCCCTTAAGCCACTACATGATGTGATGCCACCCATTGTTCCCGGTTTTTTTTTTCTCCAATTCAATAATCATATTGTAGATACTAAAATTTTGAGAAAGTCAAAAAGAGTGGACATAACTTATATATCAGTAAATAAATTTAAAATTTAAATGGCATGGATGATTAGGAGAGTCAAAAAAAAAAGAAAAAAAAAAAGAAGAGTAATGGACGGTGTAGTCTCTGACAAATTCAAAATTGAATTTTTTGGGTGAATATCAAAATTAATATTCATATATGAAAAAATTTAACATATTATTTTCTCAACTTCTGAATAATTATTTTTCTTTCAACTTATACTTTGACATGTACTTCCAAACTAAAAAAAACAACATAAGAGATGCACCAAATGAGGCCTTATGCAGTACTTAATTCACATTGCACATGACAACTCTCTAATCTATTGCATCTATTCAATTATATAAGGCCAGGTTTAGAGTTGGTGTAGAGTAACAATTTTTTCATTTTTCCAAAATAGTCCTAGGACATTATAATAAATGTACGAACTACTTCAATATTTTATTTTATTTTTAATTTTCAATTCAAATCTGTTTCAATTTTCAAACTAATAAGACTTTTCACAATTTTATCAAATGCACATGCATCCACCATTTCTAGTTCTTATAAAAGGCAAGCTTGTTTAGTTAAAAGGAATGGATTTATAGGTTTATTTTAAGGGTAAAGTACTAATAGGTCCTCTTTTGGAGACTTATTACCTATTAAGTCCTATTGATAAATTTATTAAGTGATAAAGATAAATTTATCAGTCTCTTTGTTTTTATGAATAAATTTTTAGTGATAAATTTATCACTCTCTTATTTTTATAGTGTTAAATTTATTAGTTAGGACCTGTAGGTAAATAAGTCTAGTTAATAGGACTAATTAGTAAGTACCCCTTATTTTGATGGAGTTCTTTCAAGAGCTTTAAAGAGAATTATGTAATCTACCTACTGGATCAGGCTCCTTCAAATAAGTTGTTGAGGATACTATTATTACACTCAACAACTTTGTACCAACAAAAATATGGGCAATTTTTAGTTCATTTTTGGGAAATTATTCAATATTTTCAGAGTATCACGTGTTTGGACTCCCTAATTAATAATCATTCAATATGTCTCCTCATATTCTTCAATCACCCAACACAATATTCCACCTATCTACTTTTTCCACCAATCATAATATTATGGAATAATATGTATCCATATTTCAGAATTATTGAATAATTATCCGTTCATTGAAGTGGGGCTGTCGAAATTGAAAGTCCATTAAATGAATATTAATGGTTCAACCTTGCCAAACTTCATTAATGGACAAAATTTATTTTCTTTTTTTTCCTTTCCACATTTGTGTTAGAGTGGTGTTATGCAAGCAACAAGTTTGTACAGAATAATTATACAGAACTATGTGATTTATTGTGGCCCATACAACATAAGGTTCATTATTATCAACATAATTTATTAATGTGTCATTATCATATTATTCTAGATAAAAATTTTGTATAAAAATTCTAGTGAAATAAGATTTTTATTTATGTTAGTGCTTTACAAGATGGGAGAGGATTCTCTTCAAAACCGTGCCATCTAGTCTAATTTTGTCCGTGCCATCTAGTCTAATTTTGTGGGTACATATAACCCCACTTTAATGATTCAATTAGGTTATCTTCTAGGTTGTTGGGTATATATCTATAAAAAAAATTCAAAATGATTCAATAATCCTAATCATATATATATTTTTTAGATGGATATATTTTTAAAATCATACTTGTCTGTCATCCACTTAATAAAATCATGTGATTACGATTATTAAATTAATATAAAAAATTCATAACAATTTATGCAAAAAAATTTAAAATGTCAAAAAAATTGAATCATCAAAGTAAGATCCGCATTGGGCCTACAGTCCCAAACTGAACTAGATAAGCGTCTTCTCTAACACTTTTTGGGTATATCCATTATCCAACACTTGATCTAAAACTCACAAATTTTAATAGAGAAAAGAGTGAGATTCCCACCACCCAGTGAATGTTGATTGGTTCAAAATTTTTTTTTTTAGTCCTCCTCTCATTGCCTCCCACGTGTATGTGGTGTGGTGGGGTCACCCCAAGGGGGTCTGGATCATCTATGATTTTAATAATAACTAATTGTTAATTTGTGGCCTTTATATCAAATACTAGATGACAGGTGGATGAAGAAAGTGCTGAAAAACGGATCCAAATCCTTGGTCCAATCCATTCTATGGAATTTTGTAGATGTCTCAACACCTCTCAACAGTCCCTCAAATGGGAAGTTTGGTGCTTGATTGATTCCCCTATTTTTGTTTGGTGCTTGATTCTCCCCTATTTTTCTCTTTTGTCCTTCACCTAGTAGTAAAAATAATAATAATAAAATATTATATGTATAACCTTTTGATATGAAAATTTATGACAGCTTCATTTGTTCAGAAACAATTATTAAGAAATTAATAAAAATAAATAACATTTTACCAAGTACCTAATGATACATAGTCCTAACAAAATGATATACAAAATGGTAATAAATAACATTTTACCAAGTACCTAGTGATACATAGTCCTAATAATGGTAACAAAATGATATACAATAGTCCTAACAAAAAAGTTTCTATCTTCATTTTACTAACTCTAGTAATCTATTGAGGTATTGGAATATCATTAGTTGATGTTGCCAAACTATTTAAATTATAATATTCACAATCCCACTTTTAGATTCTCACTCTCTCTTTGTGAGAGGTTAATAGACCAAAAAAAATATATATATAGTGTAACTCTTTAAGAATTAAACTATTTTTTCATCTCCTTGTCCAAATCCGCCTACATTAGGATAACTCGTTAATAGTTGATCAAATTTGATGGATTTGCCTCTGAAACAAGAAGTTCTGGTCCTGGAGGGATAATATCAACCACTTGACGTCCATCTGATGCATCTGTTATGGTTATTTCGTATTCCCCTTTTCTTTTCGTATATATATAAATAAATATTTAAGATTGACAATAAATAAATAAAAATATAAACAAACTATCATCATGTAGTGCCCCAAAATAAATACGATAGACTCATTTCATTAGTGAAAGTATAATTGAAACAACATGCTTTCATTAATCAGAGTTCAACTTACAAAATGTGACACATGCGATATACATTCATAAATAACTCATTTTGAATCTACAGCATGTGTTACAAATAGGAGATTGAATGAAAACTAAACAAATATTCATATGCCCTAAAGGTTTACATCTTTCCAAGACTGTGCTTGGTTACAACAAAATGAGTCATAAGTTCAGTACAAATACAGCCCTAGACTTGTACAAAAGGTAAATACAAAATAAATAAAAGTGAGCCTTCAGCTCCACAATCCTCCCAAGCTAAGTCTTTGGTGAAGGCATATCATTAGTACCTGAAAATGGTTTTTCCCAAGTAGGGTGAGCCAAGGCCTAGTAGAAACAATTTAACACAATATATGAATCTTAACAAAGATATAAGCATCATATGCACATACAATGCCCATGGTAAACTCATTTGTATTCTTACAAGATCATAATACGCAAAGTGTCACGTCTCAATCCGTTTTATCTTTTTTATTTTATGACAATTCATTTCACCTCAATTCATGAGTCAATCCCATTGTTATCACACAACCCAACTGAGACTACAACTCAGTAGTTCCCTAATTAATATAACCGTAACACAAACACTTCGATTTGTCATTTTACGAAAATTTCGTCCGCGGGAATTGACATCCATGTATATATGCAGTTTTCGAGACTTTCACCCTGGACACACACGTCAACTTAATTCAATGAAGTCCATCCCCTTTCTTCTCCCAAATATGGAGTACATCCATTTTCTCCTCTCAAATATCATACATATGCAATGTATTAAAACACGATCATATTCAATGACAACAGTTAAGAGATGAGTTTCAATTCACTTAATCCTCATACAATTTTTACAACAATTATAACTATCCCCCATCGATAGCCCAAAATAGATATTTCTAAACATATATACAATCTCCAAGATAGATAAATTATCTAAATTTTCATAGATGAGAGATAATACACATCCAACTCTACTATTTATTTAAACATTCATCTAATTTCATATTTCTAATATCAATTTCATTATTTAAACAAAATAATTATTTGAAACATTTTAGGGCAAAACTCCATGCTCTCCCAAATCCAACCCATGTGTCAAAATCAACAAATTCAACACAACACATTCTCATATCTATACCCATAACCATTTTCAATACCTTCATTTAAAACCCCTATTTTGATTTGAAATCAAAACTCTAGATTTGTCTAGAATTCCCCAAATCCCAACATTTCTTATACAATCAACCAATAACTAAGTTAAAAATCATAAGAGAGTGCAAAAAATCTCTACCTCAAAGTTAGAAAACGAGCAAAACAAGGAAAAAACCTCAAAGACGCCGAAACCGACTTTTGTTCGGATCAAAATGGAACTCTTGAGATGCTCTATCTTTTTTCCAAAGATACTAGGATAGAGAAACCAACGAATCTAGGTAAAAATGTGGAGAGAATGTGAGTTCTAGAGAGAGAAGCTCAAGAAAGAGATGAAAAATGTGGTTGTTACGAACTCATATACGCACAATCAGCTTGAGCGCAAGAGTTAATGCTCGAGCGTCAGACACAATAAGTTGTTCTATTTGAGTGCAAGAAGTAACGCTCGAGCGCAGAATGCACACTCAGTAGTTTTGCAGACAACAGATCAACGCTCGAACGACAAGCGTAAGAAGTGCCGCTCGAGCGTAGAATACACTCTCCCAGTAGTTTTGCAGACTTGCAAAATACTGAGAGTTTACAAAGCCCACTTGAGTTCAAGAAGTACTATTCTAGTGGATGAGTAGAATTCTAGGCAACAAGAGTTTGGAAATCAAGTAATTAACCTGTCTCCACTACTAGAAAAAACACTTTTGGCGACCACCTATTTTTTTTGGTCGCAAATAGTCTACTTTCTGCGACTAAAATTTAACTTTTGGCGACTACAATTTTCTGGTCGCGGAAAATCACCCTTTGGCGACCAAAAAAAAAAGTTGGTCATGAAAGTACTATTGGCGACCAAAGGATTTTCTGGTCGCGGAAGATCACCTTTTGGCGACCAAAAAAAAAAGTTGGTCGCGGAAAGTATACTATTCGCGACCAAAGGATTTTCTGGTCGCGGAAGATCACCTTTTGGTGACCAAAAAAAAAAGTTGGTCACCGAAAGTATACTATTCGCGACCAAAGGATTTTTACGTCGCGGAAGATCTGCTGGCGACCAAAAAAAAAAGTTGGTCGCGGAAAGTATACTATTGGCGACCAAAAGGGTTTTTTGGTCGCGGAAGCTTACCCTTTGGCGACCAAAAAGAAAAGTTGGTCGCGAAAAGTTATGGCGGGATAAATCTAAAAAAAAAAAATACTACTGTAATTACATGTTTTTTTTTTTGTTTAGGCATTAAAATTTTTATAAAATAATATATAACCCAATTTTTATGGGTTATATATTTTTATTTCCAAATATGAACAAGAAGCTTGTTGTTGGTAGAGTGGATTGGGTGTGTGGTGACTCTTTGGTCAAGAGTTCAAATCCCAGGCAGCGCAAAAGAATTATATTTTTTGGGCCAAGGCGTTGACTTTTAGCGACCAACTTACCTTTGGTCGCTAAAAGTTTACTTTTGGGTAATATGAATTGGACTTTCCGCGACCAAAAAAGTTGGTCGCGAATGGTCACTTTTAGCGACCAAAAGCCTTTTTGGTCACAGAAAACTATCTGTGACGAGGCTTTAGCGACCAACTCGCGACCAACATATTTTGGTCGCGAAAAAATTTTAGCGACCAAATATAATACTTTTCGCGACCAAAATGTTGGTCACAGAAAGTGTTTTTTCTTGTAGTGCTCAAACGCAACCACAACAATCTTAAAACTAAATTTAAGTAGATACAAGCGAAGTAAGATATAAACAATAACATGAAACCAAGAAACCCAAGTCCAAGATTCAAAAGGGTGGAATTAAAACCCGAATCGCTTTGCATTATGTCAATGCCACAATTGCCATGGTAAAAATTTCTTGTGTCTAAGTAGATCAAGATATATAACAAAACAATTTAGTAAACAAAAAAATTGACTGTTGAAGTGTTGTTAGCTAGTATCACAAAACCATAGAAAACCCAAACTGAAACATAGAGTTTTTTTTATTTTTTTAGTTTTTATTTTTATTTATTTTAAATTCTTAAAAAAAAAATTTAGAGAACTGACCCATTTTTTAAACTATTTGGAAAACTAACCTGCTTTTTGAAATCTGATTTTAAAAATATAATTTTAAATTTAAATCACATTTTTAACATGTAATTTCAACTTGAAATCACATGTTGAAAATATAATTTTAAGATAACATAGATTTCACTAAGATATATTACATTTTCAATTTAAAATTACTTTTTCAAAATTTAATTTCAAAAAACAAATTAATTTCTCAAATAATTTAAAAAATCGATCAATTCTCTAAATTATTTAAAGAAAAAGACTCCTGAAACATGGGCTGCTAATATATATATATATATATATAATATTAAAAGAAGGGGGGAAAAAAATCAGCATTGGGGCTGCTAATATATATATATATATATATAATATTAAAAGAAGGGGGGAAAAAAATCAGCATTGGTAGTAGGTGAAGATGTTGAACGCAATTGGGAAGGAATGATTAAAGTGTGTGCACATTAAGGGGTTATTTGGAGTGCTTTAAATAAGTATAGTTTTTGTTTTTTTGATTAAAAAATTAAAAAAAAAATATGAATATTTGGATTAATTTTTTGATTTTTAATAAAAAAATGTGTATTAAAAAATTATAAAAATTGGTTTGTAGGCCTTGTTTGGGAAGATTAAATAAGTGTAATTTTTGTCTTTTTTGACTAAAAAAGTGAGGTTGAAAATATGGATGTTTGGGTTAATTTTTTGACTTTTTATGAAAAAATGTGTAATAAAAAATTATAAAAATTAGTTTTTAGAGGAAAATTTAAATTGGGAGTTGTGCAGCCGTAATTGTTGACTTTTGGTGAATAGTGTTAACTTTTTAACTTTTTGAGTAACTTTTTGATTTTTTGGATTATTCTCTACATCCCAAACTTAGCCTAAGATTAGGAGTTGTGCAGCCGTAATTGTTAATTTTTGGTAAATAGTATTAACTTTTTAACTTTTTGAATAACTTTTTGACTTTTTGATTTTTTCTTATCTTCCCAAACTCCCCTTAATTATCTGGTATACTTTGCAAATAATAATATTAGAAACATAGAATGAATCCTATAATGGTCCACAAAAATGTAAAGGATGGCTGGAATTAAGCTTCAGTGTGGTGGAATCCACATTTAAAATAAATCTCAGTTATTCAATATATTTTTTTGTGATTCATCATGCATTTCTATTTTGTATTTAATATTAGTGCTTTGTAAAAGTCGCTCCTAAATATCCAACATCATATCACTCCCACCTCTCTCTAGTAATTTTATTCCCCAATAATGTTATATATTTTGAAAAATTATATAAAAAAATGTTCAAAATTTAAAATGTATTGTAAATCAAATTCTGTGAACCACACCACACCTATTCAAATTTTGAATATTCTTTTTGGTATATAGCATTTTAAATTTTTTTTTCTAAATAATTATTGTGATGTTTAAATTTTCGTGAGAACTATCATTAACCTTTTTCACATTGAGTAAATTACAAATACATTTCTTAATATTTGTTTAAAATACGGATAGCTCTATGTGATTTGAAACATTACAAATATCCTTTTGTCATAATTTTTTTGTTTAACATAATAAATTAAAAAAAAAAATAAAATTTCTACCTACTATCCTATACAATAAGAAAATTACCTGAATTACTAATTAAAATAAATTTATGACATCGTTAAAAATTGTTAATTAACTTGATATTTTATTAAATAAAGGAGTTATTTAACTACACGGGACAAATCATATTTTAACTAAATTTCAAGGGATAATTTACCCTTTCAGTTTTGTATTAAATTTGTGTAAATGACATAAAAAGGGTAGAATCAAAATATGAAAAAGTCCAGGTCCAAATAATCTAGAATCGGACCACCTGAGATAGAAATCTAAATTAAAAGTTTATGTTGACATTTATGCTTGGAATTGAAAGATCATACCACCACCTAAGAACCAGCCAAAACATTCAGTCCCAAACAGATTAATATAATATTTCTCATAAAATTATATATTTCTCAGTTGAGAGAGAGACAGGTGTCTGTTTTAATGTCTACATTCTTGTGGACGTGGGACATTACACCCAAAATAAGATTTTTAATTTTTTTCGGACTACCAATCCAATGAGAGAGAGAGAGAGAGAGAGAGAGAGAGAGAGAGTAGTTAGCAATATAAGAACAGGTCAAGGGTGGTTAGCTTAGCAGTAAGACATTTCTATGTGATTGATGTTCTAATATGTATTTTTGAAAGGCAAAAAAGAATAGAAAAGAAAAAGAAAAGCACAAAAAAAGAAAGAAAGAATAAGGCCTCATTTGGGGATTAAATATTTTAGTCAAATAATTACTATAAATTGTTATATCACTTTTTTTTTTTTTTTTGTATACATCTTTTTATAAAAAATTTAAAAAATTACTAAAATAATTTATTTATTTTTTTTTTATAAAAAAAAGAACAAGAAAGAAGAGAGAATAGTCAATCAAATGGCCTGTTCCCAATTTTCTTAAACAAAAATTGGACCGACATTTTAAACTTAGTTGAGAGAGAGACAGGTGTCTGTTTTAACGTCTAGATTCTTGTGGACATGGGACATTACATCCAAAATAAAATTTTGATTTTTTTTCAGACTACCAATCCCATGAGAGAGAGAGAGAGAGAGAGAGAGAGAGAGAAGTTAGCAATATAAAAACAGGTCAAGGATGGATAGCTTAGCAGTAAGACATTTCTATGTGATTAATGTTCTAACATGTATTTTTGTAAAAAAAAAAAGAAAAAAAAAGAAAAAAAAAAGAAAAAAAAAGAATAAGGTCTCATTTGGAGACTAAATATTTTAGTTAAAAAGTTATTATAAATTATCATATTAATTTTTTTATTTTTTTATATATCTTTTTATAAAAAATTTAAAAAATTAATAAAATAACATGTTACTAAAAGAAAAAGAACATCAAGAAAGAAGAGAGAATAGTCAATCAAATGTATGTCTATATCATTGATATTCTTACATTTAGTAAAAATGGAAAGATCTTGTTAATGAGTTTTTTTTTTTTTTTTAATCAAAGTTATATATTTTTACAATAGTATTTTGATAGACATTACACGATAAAGTTTGAGTAGGTCCAAGTGAATTCAATCTTGGACTAAGGTGCTACGTGGCGGGAATTTGCTCAAAAAAATCCCACTAGGTGTCACCATTCAAACCCGTCTCTAAGGATTTAGCGTCTTAATCGATCAGTAATCTATGATTATCAAAGGCTTACTTAACAATAATAACAATTATACAATAAGAGGGGCCGACGAAAAGCCGTAAATATTAAACGTAATGTCCAAAGAGTCAGAAGGACTTAAATGAACCGACAACTTCTATATATATTTACCGATACACACATACACTACAAGAAATAACAGTTTTGTCGGACAAAATATTAGTCGCCAAAGGTTGGATTTTTAGTCGCTAATACCATTTAGCGACTAAGTTTTTTTTGTCGCTAAGTTAGTCGCCTAAACCCTGTCGGCGAATGTTTTAGCGACTAAACGCATGTTTAGTCACTGAAAGTGCAACATTTGGCTACTATTTTTTTTCGTCGGCAATGTTACCTTTTAGCTACTAAATTTTATTTGGTCGGCAAAATTAAATGTTTGGCTACTAAATTATTGGTCGCCAACAGTCAATTATATAAAATTAAATTAAACATTTATTGACTAATACTCAAGAAATTGGCGACCAAACCTTTTAGTCGCCAAAAGCTCATTCGTGAAAACAAAAAATAAAAAAAAATACACTCACTAGCTTCTCATCTGCTCTTATGGAGATTCAAACCATTAACCTCCCACACCATAAACCTTATACAACACACTCTTTCCACTATACCTCTATAACACCATATGATTATATATGCAACATATATTATTTATATAGTACATAGACCCGTATTAATATAAATATATATATATATATAAAGATAATTATTTTTTATTGAACATAATTTATGTAAAAATAAATTATTTACTAGAAAAAAAATAGAGACCACTTTTGGCGACTAAACTTCTTTTAGTCGCCAATTTTATACTTTTGGCTACTATTTTTTTTAGTCGTTCAAGAATTTAATTCCCGCGCTAAAATGACCACTTTTGGGACTAAATTTCTTTTTAGTCGCCAAAAGCCTCACTTTTGACTACTAAATATCTTTTTAGTTGCCCAATACCTCACTTTTGGCTACTAAATTATTTTTAGTCGCCAAAAAACCTCACTTTTGGCTACTAAAATTTTTTTAGTCGGTAAAAGCATCACTTTTGGTGACCAAACATCTTCTTAGTCGCCCAATGCGTTACTTTTGGCTACTAAATTTTTTTTAGTTGCCAAAAAGCCTTACTTTTGGCTACTAAATTTTTTTTAGTCGGTAAAAGCATCACTTTTGGCGACCAAACATCTTCTTAGTCGCCCAATGCCTCACTTTTGGCTACTAAATTTTTTTTAGTCGGTAAAAGCCTTATATCGGCGACCAAACAGATTGTTAGTCGCCAAAACCTATACTTTTGGCTACTAAATTTTTTTAGTCTCCAAAGCCTGTACTCTTAACGACCAAAGATGCTTTTTCTTGTAGTGATAAATCCAAGTCCATGTCCAAACATATATATCAACACTTAAGTCCAAAACACATCTAAGTACAAAATAAAAGATATGTTAGGGAATTAAATCCCAAGCCAAAACAAATTTAAAAACATTCACTTGACTTCATAAAACATTTAAAAAGGGTGGAATTAGGTCACCCCAACAAGCCTTGACAATAACGGTTTGGAACCTCGCAGTGAGGCACAATTGGTTGGCTTGACAAAACGGATTCTGATTGACACTACTAACTTTGCTCCGATGCCTAACCACCAACATATATACAATAAACTGTGAGCTAAAGCCTAGTGAATAACAAATGTGTAATGGGTTAAGAATGAGTGTCCTTTTCAGTATTTAAAATAGTCAATTGTATCAGTAGATTATTTATTCGATCAATATCTCATATTTCATATCATTTATGTCATATAGTAATCATAGTAGTCATACGTGGTACATCCAATAGCAGAACAGTACAGTAGGTCTTAGAAGACCGAACAGTCAATTGATGGCCATCAAGCGATAAGTGATGAATACGATGAAATGAGATCCAAAACTTGGAACTGACAGAGATCTTTGTAACAGTAGTAGTAACAGTTAGTTGCTATGGATGCCACGAGTACAGTTCATAAAATAAGATAAACATTCATTCAGTAAACAATATCATTTCAAAAAGCAGTACAGTTAATCATTCAGAAAATAAGTATAATTGAACATAACTTTACAACATTGTTACTTACAGTGAACTCCCTGAAACACGTGCTAAAATGCACTAAGGATGTGGCGTATGACCTAAACAAACAAATTCAAGCATAACAATTCAATTACATTTGTATCGTCAGTCAGTTCTATTTGATTCAGTTGCTACTTATTCAATAACCAATCTTCTTTACTCGTTCGGTTCTAAATTTTCATTCGTTTGTTCTAATGCACTCATAAGATGTAAATGCACATGAAAACACTTTAAAACTATGCAAACAGAGGCCCAAAAGGTGAAAAAGTGGAGCGAAAAACAACACTGGGTCTGCCCAAAGGGCTGCACGTGTGGGACCATCTCCGCACGTGCCTCCCATACCTACAATTTAAGCAGAATGCTCACTCACCACTGCCATGTTTTCTGCATGTGTGGGGCCCCATGCCACACGTGCAGTTCTGGGTAGTTTGGAATCCAAAAATGGCTGTTCTTTTGGCAATGCATTTCTTTGCAAAATCAACCCCATTTTCATGCAATTTACTTCCAAAAACTTGACATAACACCTTGAATTAAACATATGTAACTTGGAACAAAATTCATAACTTCAATTGAAGTTTCAAAACTATGCAAGGAGTTCAAATTCTTGAAGTGTAAACACAAGTTCATAACTAATACAAATTGAGCTCCAAGTCTTTAAAATGCATGGAGTTTTCCTCCCAAATGTTGAAACTCAAACAAGAAGCAAGGAAACAATTAAATGATCATGAGTTCCACGGAAAATATGCCATGCATGTTGCTAATTCAAGTTAATCTTCACAATTCCTTCTTTATGTGATCATATGAATTCCTAACATCAATTTACACCACTAATCTCATAATTATTCATGCTCTTTAATTAAAACAATGCAAAGTCTAAGGGATTATGAGGAAAGCATTTCAATTTCATGAAATTTGGTGGAAATTTCTTACCTTAATTGGTTAATTGGTGAAGATTTCAAGTTTCCTTTCACTTTCTCTTCTTCCTATCTTCTTTCTCTTGTTGAGCTCTCTCACCAAGTCTTTTCTACCTCTCTCTCTCTCTCTCTCTCTCTCTCTCTCTCTATGTGTATAGTGTAAGACTACGCAACAAGATCCACTAGCTCTATCTTTTATGTTCTTTTGATGAGCAAAATGCATTAGACTAAATAAATTAATTAAAATCAACTTGACTCAAATATAATTAATCTTAGCATATTTACACTAGATTAAATTATACTAAGGTGAATTAGGCTCTAATTCCTATAGACAAGTTTAATTTTCACTCTAACCTATCTGTCCACAATAACACCATCCAAATAATCACATGGAAAATCAATAACTCTTCATATCACATAATCACATAATTAACAATAAGCATATAATGAATATAATTAATTTGTTTAATTAAGGAGGTGGTTGTCACATTCTCTTCCCCTTTGGACGTTTGGTTCTCCAAACTCAATTACTCAATTACTTTTCTCCTGGAAGAATATAGGATTAAGTGGGAAGAGGTTCGGGTATCTTCTCTTTCCCAAGTTGCATAGTTACCATCATGATTTTGCCAATCCACTTTTACTAATGGAATTTATTTGTTTCTTAACTTCTTAATCCATCTGTTTACAATCTGAATGAGCATTTCTTCATAAGTATAGTCATCACTCAACACCACGTGGATAGGCTCAATAATATGAAAAGGATCCCGGAAATAATCCCGCAACATCAAAACATGAAAGACATTATACATATGTTTTATTTCGGGAGGAAGTACTACTTGATATGCCACTGGATTAATCTTTTCAATGATTTCGTATGGCCTAACATACCTTGGTGCTAACTTGCCCTTGTTTCCAAAACGAGTCTGCTCTTTCATTGGTGTCACTTTAATAAAAACATGGTCGCCCACTTCATATTCCCTGTCTCGCCTTCGAACATCCGCATAACTTTTCTATCGACTTTGCGCAGTTTTCAATATTTGTTGGATTAATTTCACATTTTCTGTCGTTTCATGTACAAATCTCAGGCCCAAGTAAAGGCCCATCTCCAACTTTTGCCCATTAAATAAGAGACCGACATTTTACGCCATATAACGCCTCGAAAGGCGCCATACTAATGCTTGAATGAAAACTGTTGTTGTATGTGAATTCGGCTAAAGGCAAGTGAGTTTCCCAATTCCCTTGAAAATCAAGCAAACGCATACGCAACGTGTCCTCCAGAGTTTGGATTGTTCTTTCTGATTGGCCATCGGTCTGTGGGTGGTATGCACTGCTCAAACTCAATTCAGTATCCAATGCCTTTTACAAACTTTGCCAAAATCTTGATGTGAATTTCGAGTCCCTATCTGAAACAATTGACACAGGTACTCCATGCAATCTAACATTCTCATCAATGTAAATTGTAGCCAACTTATCCGCATTATAAATTGTTTAACAGGTAAGAAGTGATCAGATTTAGTCAAACGGTCAACAATAATTCAAATTGAACCATAATGATGTGCTTCCATTTCCACTCCAGTATTGGTAGTGGTTGGAGCAATTCGGCGGGTTGTTGATGCTTGACTTTAACTTGTTGGCAGTATAAACACTTAGACACAAATTCTGCAATTTCCTTTTTCATTCATGGCCACCAGAGATTGAGCTTCAAATCTTGGTACATTTTTGTATTCCCCGGATGGATAGAAAGTTTTGAATTGTGAGCTTTGTGCAAAACTCGCTTCCTTAACTCGATATCATTTGGTACACACAATCTACCTTGAAATTTCAAAACATCATTTTCAAAAACAAAATCCGGCCTTGGTTTGGATTCCCGTTCATCAATAATCTTCTTTAAAAATTCATCTTGTTGTTGTTTTTCTTTAATTTCTTCAAGAATTGCCACTTGAACAGAAATAGCAGCCAATGTCCTGCCTTGCTCTCGCAAAATAATTTCAACTCTAAACTTCTCAAGGTCATGTAGCAATCCTCTTTGCCTAGTAAGTAAGCAAGCCAAATTCCCAATTGATTTCCAACTAAATGTATTGGCAATAGTGTTAGTTTTCCCTGGATGGTACAAGATTTACAAGTCGTAATCTTTTATCAATTATAGCAATCTCCACTATCGCATGTTCAACTCTTTCTGGGTAAAGAAATACTTTAAGCTCTTATGGTATGTGTAAACCTCACATGTTGCCCCATACAAGTAGTGGCGCCAAGTCTTCAATGCAAATGCTACTGCGGTAAGCTCCAAATCATGAGTCGAATAATTCTTTTCATGTGGCCTCAATTGTCGGGAAGCATATGCTATTACTCTACTATTCTACATCAATACACACCTCAAACCCTTATAAGAAGTATCACTAAAAATAGTAAATCCATCTGTACCTGAGGGTAAGGTGAGAATCGGTGCAGTCACAAGTCGGGTCTTCAATTCGTGAAATGATGATTCTCTCTGATCGGTCCAATCAAACGGTACCCCTTTCTAAGTCAACTGAGTTCAAGGTTTTGAAACCTGGATTGGACCGGCCGTTTGAACCAGTAACTGGGTGAGGTTCTGGTCTGGTTAGCCCTTTTGAATCGTTCAGATATAAAAACCAGTGTATTACCAGTCGACCCGTTCACGGGTCGATTGAACCGGACCGATTTGCTTATGCTATATATTAAAAAAAAATAAAAACAAAACATATTTATTTTTGCTTTTCATTTCTCATCTTCATTCATTCCGAAGCAGCCATCTAGGGCTTTTTTACTTCTTCACACAAGTCTCTATTCCTCTGTTAAGAGCAGCCGATCTGTCTCTCTCTCTTTATCTTTGCCATTAACGAATCAATCAAGTTCTCAACTTTATTTACACACATATTCTTTACCATCACTGCTACCAACGAATCTCAACAGGCTCCAGGTACTACTTTTGTGTAATTTGTTGGGCTACTTAGTGATCTTTGATTTGGTTGAGCCTTGAGGTGGTTGATGAATCTTTGATCTCCTTATTTGTTTTTCACAAAATTTGGGTCTACTTGAAGAAGGCTCTGTTTTCTCTTTTCCTTTTACTATCTCACAGAAAATTACAAAAAAAAAAAAAAAAAAACTACTACTAATTTGGGTCTATTTGATCTATTTCTTGTTTAGCATTATATGAAAAAATCTTCTATTTTTTTCATTCTGTAGTAGATTATAGATAGGTAGATAGAAACATAGAGGCTGTGTTTGGTACAGCTTTGGAACATTATTTCGCACATGACGTTTGTTTACAATTTTCAAAAGTTAATTCCACGTTTAATTTTGAAAACTCGGTCGAAGGCGGAAAAATTTGGGCTAACCGGTCATCCCACTGGACGTCTACCGGTTGACCGGAACAGTGCAAATATTTTTATTTTTTTTTTTGCAATTCACACATGTTAATTTTTATATATTCGAAAAAAATATTTTCTGAATTTTTTAAAATTTTTTATGTGTTTTAATAGAATTTTGAGTTGTGTGTTTAGTTATGAGTTGTAAGTTTTTGTATTAAATATCATATGTCACATCAAAAATTCCCCACTTAATTCAAAACTCTTTTCAAAACTCTTTCACCAAAAAAAATTTTCCACACTCAAATCACAATTCCAAAATTCACAAACTCAAAATACAACACCTACTCTCAAATTATATTTAGAAAACTCTACCAAATGCAACCAGAGATTCTCACAGAACAAAAAAAAAAAAAAAAAGATTCCTCTACGAATTTGGGTCTATTTGATCTCCTTCTTGTTTAGCATTATATGGAAAAATCCTCTATTTTTTTCAATCTATAGATTATAGATAGATTAATTGTTGCTGTTGCTGTAGATTGAAAAAACCTTCCTGCTGTTGTTATTGTTGATGTAGATTGAAAAATTTTGTCACATGATATAATAAGTTAATTGTGTGATTTCCTTTTTCTTGCTTTGGATACCCATGAATAATTATAATTATTTTCCTTTTCTTATGACCTATTTTATACAATTAGAAGAAAATTAACTTTCAAATTTTGAACTACACTTAATTTAATTATTGTATTGAATCTGATTTTTTTTTTTTTTAAAATTGAATCTTTGGCCAGAATAGGAGTACGTTTTTATTATGATTATTGTATTGTATTGTATTGAATTCTACTTTCTGGAATATTAATTTGAATAGGAGCACTTTTTTTCTTTTTTTTATTTATTATTTGTTCTTATTCTACCTTCTAATTGTGAGAGATGTCATCTGACCAAAATTCAACAGCTAATTCCACCCAAGCCACAAGGGGAAAATTTGATATTGCATGGGCACATGTTATCGAGGGACAAGATGTCAATGGGAAGAAGACTTATTCATGTATGTATTGTGGGAAAACTATTAAAGGTGGAGTGATTAATAGAATAAAGCAACATCTTGCAAAGAAGTCAAGCGAGGTTGGGCCATGTAAAAAAGTTCCCCCAGATATTCAGTATCAAATGCATGAGTCTTTGGAAGCATTTGATGAAAAGAAGAAGCAAAGTGTAGAAAATTATGATTAATTAAATCCTTATGGTCCAGGTGGTTTTCAATTTGAGGGTGATGATGCTTACGTTAATGTTGATGATGAGGCTGATGAGGTTGTGGAAACAATTCCTCGGAACAATAAGGGCATTTCAATCAATAAAGGAGCTGGAAGTAGGAATAAGAGTAGAGCACCAATGATAGATAAAGGGAAGGGGAAGAAACATGAACCAACAAAAATTGGTGATTATTTTGCACCAAGGACCACTACGGGTTCTCAACCAACTATCAAAAGTGCCCTCCAAACTAAAGAAGCCATACATAGAGCACATATGATTGTTGGCAAATTCTTTTATGATACTTGTATTAGATCAATCTTTGTGAACTCCATTTATTTTCAGCCCATGTTTGATGCCACAATTGCCATTGGTCCAGGATATAAGGTCCATACTGTCACACCCCACTTTTTATTACTCGAAGTCATTACCAAACTCATTAACTTAATTCAATTTCAGAGATAACATGCGGAAGTAAACTCATACATTTAATCCGTAGAAGTGATTAGCAATACTCTCATTCGTATGCAAAGTCAACATTACATGAACATACTAATAAATTGCCCTTAGGCTTACAACCTTTAAATAAACAAATGAAGGGTGTAACCCTTTTACACATATGGCGTTCCGCCAACAACAAAGAGGCCCCGTGGCCAACAAATAAGTAGATCCAAATCTTGTAGCACATCTGCTAAACACACGAAAAAGATTCAACAACGTGGGATGAACATATAGTCCAAGAGGGATCTCAACATGATCCTCAACAATAACAACGACAGATAGCTATGATCATGAACACTCTTTCTCATACTAGAATAATAATGTGAGTTTATACAAAAATATATATGTATGAACTTTCCTTTTAAAACAACCGTTTCATCCAACGCTACAAGCGATTCATCTTTCCATATTCCTCTCATTAATCCCCATTCCCATCCTTTCATAATATTAACCACTACTTAGGAAAATCATCACTAAGCCCGATACTCTCATCCATTTCCCATACATGCGAGACGTATCATTTTTAAACATGTTTATTTTAAAACATTCGATCTCCTTCACATTTTCCAAAAGACAAATATGACATTTTGATTCATTCCCAATATTATCATAACCATACATGCATAACTTTGTAAAAACATAAATTACAACCCACCAACATGTATACCATCAATCAATGGAGTAACTCGGTCCTCCGCTAACCAACCAAATCCATGATATTTTCAGTCACAACTAAACCACAACAATTCCACTTTGCTCTACTAACTATGTGTTTAGTAAGCCAAAGATATACTGCAATAACTACTATCAACTTCGCTCTACTAGCTATGTGCATAGTAAGCCAAAATGTACTTCTCACAACAACATACCATTTTGCCAGCGCTAGCCTGGAAGGGTGTGGCACCTTAGATTATAAGCATACAGTTCTCCAGCGCTATTTGTTGAAGGTAACGGTACCTTTGATTATAAGCGCGCATATAACGCCAACAACCACCATGCACACAAGGCATATCCAACATGTATAATGCATATACATAAACTACCAAGATAACAGCAATGTGTTTAATATAGATGAACACATACGCGTAAAGCAGACACTACTATTCAACACAACCGTATCATCCTCCACAGGCGAACAGGGTCGAAACCTCTAGAGGCGTGTATAATATACATCTTTAAACTTACTCCATTATCATGAGATTATCAACTTAACACAAATACTAACATAGTAGTATAAGATACAGTCCAATATTCATACTTATTTCAAAGTACCATTCCTATTCCACAAAACCAATCCCACTTCCTTTTGTTTTCCCAAAACTAACTTCAAGGACAATAAGCCCTAACTCATTTTAATCAACTACATTCCTTTCAAAGCCATTCCAATTTAATTATACAAAATAAATCATAATCACCATAATAGGGTTTTCTTCCTCTTTCTCATTATTGAACAAAAGCCTCAATCATCTACAATAGCCAACAATGGTTTCATTTAAAACCCAAAATACCCAAGTATTTACCCAAAGATCAAACCCTCTATTAAATTATTAAATCAATAAATATTAGGGTTTCCTCTCCTTTCAACAACAACTCGCTAATTAACCACCCAATTAGCCCAAAGCACATCTAATAATCAAAGATCTAAAACCAACAACCAACCCAAAGTTCAACCTCACGAATTTATATAAAATTCCAACATGATGTAGTTTTCATGCAATACAAAAATAACCACATGTCTATCTATAGTAGGAGTATTGAAAAGGGAACAAGGAGAATCCCTACCTCAAAGGAGAACCCAAATGGAGAAGATGACCGGAATCAAAGTGCTCCAAATCCACTATTTTTCAGATTAAAATGTAGCCCTCACTCTCCTCTACCTTTTAACAAAGGACCTAGGATGGATTTATAGTAGAAAGAGATGAAATCTAGAGAGAGAGTATGTTTAGAGAGAGAGAGTCTCGGTTGCTAGGGTTTCAAGAAAGAAAGAAGGAGAAAAATGCTATTTTTCCCCGCCGCCCTCTTGAAATCTGAGGCTCGCTCGAGCGAAGACCTGGTCGCTCGAGCGACCAGACACAAGAAAGCCTCGCTCGAGCGAAAAGAAGCTCGCTCGAGCCAAAAACAAACCAGCTCGCTCGAGCGAAGGGAAGCTCGCTCGAGCCAACAACCACTGCGATCAGGTCTAGCACTGGACGCAACCCTCGCTCGATCCAAGAAAGGCTCGCTCGAGCGACGAACCAAAAAGAAGGACCTCGCTCGAGCGAAGAGAAGCTCGCTCGAGCGACCAAGCCAAAAACTGAACATCAAGAGTTGGTTTCTAAACCCAACCAACCTGCAATCAACCTGCCCAAAACATCCTATAACCAAAGAACAAGGAATCAAAGGACAACAACGACAACAAAATGGCAACGAAATCCACGGAACATAAGTCCGGATACACCAATCAAATGGAAAAAGAACGGGGTCGCTACACATACTTACCATCAACTTCGAGTTCCTTTATTGAGAGACTCAAAAAAAGAGCTTTAGTTGTATATTGACACTTTGAAGAGTTCGTAGGCTTCTTGTGGATGTATTATTATAGGTGATGGTTGGACTGATGGTAGACAAAGAAATCTAATAAATTTTCTTATCTATAGCCCTATGGAAATTGCTTTTGTAAAATCCATTGATGCCTTTGATGCTGTCAAAGAAGCTACTCTTCTTTCTAAATTGTTTCTAGAAGTTATTGCGTGGGTGGGAGCGTCGAATGTTGTTCATATGGTGACAAATAATGGATCCAATTATAAAGCTGCTGGAGGACTTGTAAATGTAACTTACAAATCTATAAATTGGTCTCCATGTGCAGCTCATTGCTTGAATTTAATCTTAAGTGAAATTTCCAAGATGAACCATGTGCATGAGCTTGCTATTAAGGCATCAACGGTGACAAGGTACATATGCAACCATTCATGGTTATTAGCTCGGTTGAGAAAGGAGAAGAGTTGGACTGAAATTGTGCGCCCAGGAACAATGCACTTTGCCACTACTTGATGTGATTGAAACTAAAGCCACATCAAGTAAAACAAAGCTCATTAATGAACTTAGATTGTTTTGGGATCGACAAGACAGTTTTGGAAGAGAGCTTGCTATTACTACATCTAAGAAAACACAACCTAGTAATCTCTCTCTTTTTTTTTAGTAGTAATTATCATTATTATTTGCTTTTGATTGGAATGTTTTATCTCATTTATCTATTTCTTGTTTCTTTTTTTAATTTCTTTTTTTAATTATAATATCTTTCTTTTTTTTCTTGATAATAAGATGAATAGTGGAAGATGTTTGGACATAGTGCTCCAAAATTGCAAAAGTTGGTCATTCGAATTCTTAGTCAAAAGCAACTCTTCTGGGTGTAAAAGGAATTGGAGCGTCTTTGAACGCATACATACAAAGAAGAGGAATAGACTAGAACATCATAGGCTTAATGATCTTGTGTATGTTCATTACAACTTGCAATTGAAAAATAGGTAAATGAATCTTTCTCATTTAGTAACTAATGCATTCTTTATTTTATTCATTTATTTAGACTTACAATTGAATCAATAAGGAGGTATTACAAAATAAGGAATTATGATCCCATTGACATTGAAAGCATTGACAAAACCGAATTTTAGATTATTGAAGAAGAAAGACTAGAACAAGAGGAGCCTCCATTGCTTGATTATGATAAGCTCGAAAAAATGCTTTATAAAGAAGATAAGCCTCCACGACATAAGAGGCAATGTCATGGTCTACGAGATGGTTAGAAAATAATGTTTCATCATTATACAACATTTTTTTTCTTCTTTTATCTATCATTATTAAAATGATAATGTAATGATTTTATTTTAACTATTGCAGATGATGTTGATGATAATATGGAGGTAGAGCCTCTTGGAGATGATATCGACTTGGGATCTTTTGGTGATGTGAACATTGATAATAGATCAAACAACCTGAGTGCAAATGCGAATGAGAATGACGATGATGATTGGCTAAATTATCGTCCCTAGGAGATTTAGGCAAAAATCAAAGATTGTTTGTGATGTTGTGTTGTGTTGAATTTTTTTTTTTTTCCTCATATTTTTGTTTTTAAGAATGATGTCATGTTGTAAACATCTTTTTACATTTGTTGCTTGAGATTTATGTTTTATGTCTTTAAACTTTGGACTTAATTTTTTTCTTTTTTTGTAACTTACGTTTTATGAATTGCTGTAGTTGGATGCTTTCATAATTTTTATTACTATGTGTAGCTCGACTTTTTCGTGCTCCCTTTCAAAAGATTAAAAAATAAGCCTTATAGTTCGGACTCCCGCGGTTCTAAATCTAATCTCATAAGTGCAATGCGAAATTGATAAACACTAAAGAGTCCAAATCTGGCAAATCATTTGGAAAATTGATTTTGAATCAAAAAAATATCAAAATTGGACTGCTTTGCCAGATACAGAGTTGCTACTTATATATTTTATTTTTGAAAAATTTAGGAAACCCATGACTTATGCCAAAGGCCACGGGTCCGTCATCACCAAAGTTGCCTCGGCTTGAGAACTTAGGTACGAGAGGGAAAGGTCATGAATTGAGCAGCCCCGCTCGCTTAATCAAATATCGGCCTCTATTAATCATGATATGATTTTTATCAACATTATGTGTTCTTATTCCGGTTATTAGACTAGCATTACTACGTGATGCGCACAAGCGAGTATAGACTAGTTTGCTCAAATTGGAATAATTCAATTTCATGGTTGTTTTGTGAAAAGGGTTTGATTTTGCCACCTTAAGTGGGCTAAAGTTTGAGAATTTGCCACTCAACAAAGTGGGCTTAAAGCGTACACTTACTGAATCGTTCCAATTCAAACAACAAGCCTTCATCCATAGACACTTAAGCAGTTTAAACATGTAAGCATTTAGCCTCATGGCAAGTATGCTATTCATGACAATCACTCACACTCATGCAAGTATGCTAAAGCACTAAAAAACTCACATAGTACTCCAAGCTAAGATAAAATATGAGTTAGAAAAATGTATGATTCCTAACTATACAATTATGACTAATGCAATACATGTGATATGCAATTACTAGGCTCGATTACTAATGTGGCATATGAATTAATTCAAGATATGCGGTCTAAGCACGTATTTAACGAAGTATTGAAATGACAATGCAGTTTGAATGATGCGCCGAGCCTCGGTGCATGTAATACAAGATGAATGGATGTAAACATAAGGTATGCTAATTGAAACATATCCCTAATCTAACTATCAAAAGCAGTTAAATAAAAGGGAGAAAGACGTGGAGTTGGAAGACATACACATTATTACATCACGCTCTCACAAAGGAAAGTCCAAATGAATTAAGCTAACTACTAACTAAGCTAAGCTAATTAAGCTAATTATTTACAAAACTTGAATGAGTAATTAACTAACTATCTAAGCTAATTAAATAAGAATTTAACTAGGCTAAGCTAATTAAATATTACAACACAAACTAATTAACTACAACTAATTAAGTTAATCAAATATTACAACATAAACTAATTAGCTACAACTAATTAATTTACAACAAATAAACTAATTAACTAGCTAACTAGTCCTGGGAAGTGAGGGAGGCCCATGCATGCTTGGTTTTCACCCGAAGAACATTCGATGTCTACCCTCGAAAGCCTTTATTTGCACAACCCTTGCACTGTTTTCCTTCTCTAGATCAACTCTGCCATGCTTTACAAGAACACTGCCCAAAATTCACTAGTGGCCGACAAGCTATAAGTGGTGGCCTTAAGGGGTTACTGTCCAACAGTGATGGCCTGCCGGCCAGTAATAGTGGCTAGCCGACCACTGATGGTCAACTTTTCCTTGCTGCAACAGAGAGCAAACAGGGCAAAGAGAGGGTATTCTCACAGGTTGTATGTACTGTGTATGCCTCTTTATCATCAAAACATCAGGAGTGATACACTTGGTTCCAAAACCATCAATCAAGCAATTTCATTACATGATGGCCAAAGAACCAAGATGTACAAGTTAATAAATACATAAACAAGACCCAAAAAAGACCATCACCCTATCATGCATGATCAAGGGCAATGAAGACCTTGGAAACTTGGCACATTTCATTACTTTGAGTATGAAATGCCCCAATTTTCCTTGTGTTCAATTAACGTCTGATTGAAGACATCAAAACAAAACCAATTTCTTATCTTGCACACTTTTAGTTTCAAATCTTAGATTCTTTATCACGACCCAAACCCGCCCTATAGGTTTAGCGTAGAATCGCCATGTCAAGTGGATTACCTACGGCCTCAAATAGAATAACAAATATTAAGGAAACGGAAGCAATAATATAAAATAGACAAGGTCCAATGAGTGTGATGACATACATGGGACGAGAATTTAAAACTTATTTATATACATAGCATGCGGTCGGATACACCCATATGTACAAAATATTTACATCGGTTACATCCCAAGATTCAACTCAACAAAACAAGTACAAAGACTAGCATGAGGTGCAAAGCGCCATAACATCGGGCCTCAAAGGAACCTCCCGAGGCGCAAGTGTGGTGACCAAAAGCGAAAGCGAAGGCCATCAACTTTGGCGGGTCTTGTCTTGGCTCACCTACATATATATAATAAAGCGTGGCGAAAGCCCGGTGAATAATAACAGAGTAAAGATTTTAATGAATGTTGTCCATCACGAGTTAGAAATCAAGGTTCATATCGAGAATAGAGACTTATGCATTTTGATTTCAATTGAAGCGAATCTGAGATACATACTTGTTTTCATATTCATACTCAGATTTTGCATAAGATCATATGTGGTACACCCATTAGCTAACAGGTCAGTTGGTCTAGAGACCACAGACGAGTTGGTACCGGCGACGGGAGGGTCCATATCTTGCGCATAAGTAGCCATGGTATTATTTCCTCGAGCAAGGGCGGATCTGAATAACCACGATTGTTTCCCGGGCAAGGGCCAGATCCACGGTATTATATCCCCCGAGTAAGGGCCAGATCCACGGTATTATATCCCCCGGGTAAGGGCCAGATCCACAGTATTATATCCCCCGGGTAAGGGCCAGATACTAAGGGTGCCACAATTACTTTTCAGAAAACTGGACATTCATTCATTCATTTTCAACATATCATAGCTTTTCAAGAATCAATCATTTCGTATCATAGTGTACTGAAAATACATAACATTGAACATAACTTTACAAAGTTATTACTCACAGTGGCGTTGATACAAGTAGGCAAAGTCAAAAGGGTCAAATAGGTTGCGGCACGTGACCTATATAACACATTACGAATACACACATTGAAATAATCACTCAAGTTGTACAAAACTCGCATCCACGGTTCTAAGTGTGTACCTAACCCCTTATCCTTATTATGAAGCCTTAAACATGGCCTAGGAATGCCTAGGATGGAATGGGGGTGTAAAAATGTCTTAGAAAATGTTTTTCAAAAGTTGCTGAAAACAGGGGTCTCGCTCGAGCGAGCCTTCCTTTCGGCGAGCTTCTAAAATCAAAGGCTTCGCTCGAGCGAGCCTTCTTTCGCTCGAGCGGTCTGATGAAACAGTAAAAATACTGGATGTTGAAATTTTACGGGCGATGGTCACTCGAGTGGAGCCCTAGACAAAGGTGCTCGCTCGAGTGAGGAATCCTTTGCTCAAGCGAGGAAGCAAAATCTGGAATTTCCAGATTTGTCTTCTAAGTTCGAACCAAGCATTCTTCAACCAAAAACTCAACCTCTTTGGCCCAAATTCTGGGAAAACATTTCAAACTCATAGTACAACAAGTTTTAAAAGCCAATTTATAAAATCATTGCCCAAAAGTGAGTCCATTTGAGCACCATTCCCATAAATCTTCAAGAACAATGTTTAAACACACATGCATGGGTTCAATTCCATTTCAAAGCTCCAAAACATGCTCCAAGGCAAAATTAAACTTAGAATTTTGTTGAATTCGTGGGCTTAAGCAAAAACATGAACATGCATGTAGAGATTTGATACAAAACAACTTCCTATGCCAAGAACATGTACATGCATGCATGAACTAGGCTCCAACTCTACATATTTGGACCAATTCAAGGCTCCAATCACTAAAGGCTCAAGAACTAAGCATGAACAAGTTCAAAGACATTAAACAAGGGTTGAATTCTCTTACCTAAGTCTTCAATTACTAGCCTTGAAGTTCAATTTGCCAACATATACTTCAATTTCCTCAAGATCATCAAATTGTAGCCAAAATCCCTCTCAATTCTCCCCCCCTCTCTTTCTAAGGTCGGTTGGGACTCAAAATAGGCTGAAGGAAGATGTTTTGTTCAAGTGTATGCAACTCAAGAATAAGATTAAACAATGGCCACCCAATGGCAATTCTGTAATTAAGCTAGGTTCATTATTAAAATGTTGTTTAATCATTTTTAAACATTCCAAATCGAATTCTAATTGAACCTACCATAAATTTACATAAAATCTAACTAGTCTAAAACTCCAATCGATTTCGAAATCGGGCGCCGATAAGGCTTCCAATTTGCAGTTTAAAGTTCAAAACACGAGCAGATATTCCGACACCGAACAGATAAAAACATATAATTCATGCAATGCATATGTAAATTAGTCCCTAATTTCCTTTTAATTATAATTAGGCTTAATAAGTTCCATTTAGTGTTAATCATGGTCGGGGTTATTACAGTCTTCCCCCCTTAAAAGAGTTTGGTCCCCAAACTCAAGTTACCTTCATTCGGAGTCAACATCGGGTCAAGAGGGAACAAATCCGGATATCTTTTCTTCATGTCTTCCTCGGTTCCCAAGTTGCATAGGCCCCCCCGTGGTTCTGCCAATCAACTTTCACCAACGGTATTTCCTTATTTCTTAGTCTTTTAATCCTTCGATTCATAATCTGCATAGGCCTTTCTTCATAGGTGTAGTCATCCTTCAAAAGCACATGCGTTGGTTCGATGACATGGAATGGATCTTGCAGATATTCCCGGAGCATCGATACATGGAAGACATTATGCATATATTCCATCACCGGAGGTAAGGCTATTCGATAGGACACCAGATTGATCTTTTCAAGAACTTTGTAAGGTCCAACATACCTCGGAGCCAATTTTCCTTTAACACCAAATCAGGTTTGACCCTTCATCGGGGTCACTTTAATGAACACATGGTCCCCTACCTCATATTCCCTTTCTCTTCTTCGAACATCGGCATAACTCTTTTGCCTACTCATGCGATTTTCAAGCGGCAGACGCTTTTACTTTCTCGATTGTCTCTTGCACAAGTTCCGGTCCCAACAAAGGTCTGTCACCCACTTCAGCCCAACATATTGGAGATCGACATTTTCTTCCATACAATGCTTCGTAAGGAGCCATCCGAATACTTAAGTGATAACTGTTGTTGTACACAAACTCAGCTAATGGCAAATAAGCTTCCCAATTTCCCTGGAAGTCTAACACACACATTCTGAGCATATCCTCTAGAGTTTGGTTAGTTCTTTCAGTTTGGCCATCGGTCTGTGGGTGATAAACCTTTCTTCAGTCTCAATGCGCCCAAAGCCTCATCAAACTTTGCCAAAATCTTGACACAAACTTCGAGTCCCTGTCAGATACAATAGACACTGGCACTCCATGCAGTCTCACAATTTCAGTCATATAGATGTTAGCCAGTCTATCAGCGTTATAAATAGTTTTAACAGGCAGAAAATGTGCAGACTTAATCAAACGATCAACTATGACTCAAATAGAGTCCATACCTCGAGAAGAACGAGGCAATCCCACAATGAAATCCATGGTGATGTGCTCCCATTTCCATTCTGGTATTGGGAGTGGTTTGTAGCAAACCCGAGTTGTTGATGTTAAACTTTAACTTTGTTGGCAATGTAGACATCTAGCCACAAAGTCTGCAATGCTCCTCTTCATTCCAGGCCACCAAAAATTCTGTTTCAAATTGTGGTACATTTTCGTGTTCTCCGGATGCATAGCAAATTTACTACTGTGAGCTTCAGTCATAACACATTTTCTCAAATCATAGCAATCAGGCACACAAAGACGGTTCTGAAATTTCAGCACACCATTTTCAAACACAAATTCGGGCCTTGGTTTCAAATCAAGCTCCTCTATAATCTTTTTCAAATGTTCATCTTCACACTGTTTCTGTTTGATCTCATCAAGAATAACAGGTTGAGCAGAGATAGCAGATATTAGTCCATCTTGTTCATAGTCAGTTGACAAGTCTTTTCAGCTGGATAACAAACACGACACAGTTGCACCAGATTTTCGGCTCAAGGCATCCGCTACAGTATTAGCCTTTCACGGTGATCTGATTTGCAAGTCATAATCCTTGATTAGTTCCATCCATCGTCTCTGTCTCATATTCAACTCCTTTTGGGTGAAGAAATATTTCAAGCTTTTATGGTCGGTGTACACTTCGCAAGTTACCCCATACAAGTAATGACGCCATATTTTCAAAGCAAACACCACGGCGGCCAGTTCAAGATCGTACGTTGGGTAATTCTTTTCATGAGGTCGCAGTTGTCTGGAGGCATAGGCAATCACCTTTCCATTTTGCATCAGTACACACCCTAAGCCTTTATATGAAGCATCACTATACACTTGAAACCCATCAGTACCATTTGGCAAAGTTAAGATTGGTGCAGTCACTAATCTGGTTTTCAACTCTTGGAAAGCTGCCTCTCTTTGATCATTCTAGTCAAATGGCAGGTTTTTCTGAGTCAACTGAGTCAATGGCAAGGCAAGCTTTGAGAAGTCTTTCACAAATCTCCGGTAGTAGCCTGCAAGTCCCAGAAAACTTCGTACTTCTGTCACATTTGTAGGTCTCGGCCAGTCCACAACAGCCTCAATTTTCTAAGGGTCCACAAAAACCCCATTTTTGTCAATCACATGGCCCAGAAATGCCACACTGTCCAGCCAGAATTCGCACTTAGACAATTTAGCATACAACTTCTTTTCTCTCAACATCTGCAAGGCGGTTCTCAAATGCTTTTCATGTTCTTCCCTGTCTTTGGAATATATCAGAATATCATTAATAAATACAACAATAAAATCATCCAGATATGATTTAAACACTCTATTCATAAGATCCATGAAAGCAGCAGGTGCATTTGTCATCCCAAACGGCATTACCAAAAATTCATAATGTCCATATCTAGTTCGGAATGCAGTTTTCTCAATATCTTCGGCTCTAACCTTTAACTGATGATACCCAGACCTGAGGTCAATTTTAGAAAACACTTGGGCACCCTGAAGTTGGTCAAATAAGTCATCTATTCGGGGCAGAGGGTATTTGTTTTTGATAGTCACTTTGTTCAATTCATTAGTCTATGCACAATCTCAAAGACCCATCCTTCTTTTTGACAAATAACCTTGGAGCACCCCAAGGTGAAGTACTCGGACGGATAAAGTTCTTGTCTAGCAGTTCTGAAGTTGGGTTTTCAATTCTTTCAATTGAAATAGACATTCTATAGGAGTCTTGGAAATAGGTTGTGTCCCGCAACACCTCAAGATGAACTCAATCTCTCTATCCACCAAGTCCCCGAATCGGTTGGAAACACATCGAAGTCACAAACAACGAGGATTGTTTCTCTGAGGGCTTGTCGATGATGTAGTCAAAACGCAACACAGATAACCCCTACAACCTTTCCTAAGTAGTCTTACAGCTTTCATAGCCGAAATTAAGTACGGGGGAGGAACTACCCCATTCCTTCTAAAGGTAAATTCAGGCATACCCGGTGGTCTAAACACAACAGTTTTGTTTGCACAATCAATGGTAGCACAGTATTTAGTCAGCCAGTCCATCCCCAAAATACAATCAAAATGATGAATGTCCAACGGCAATAAGTCCACATACAACGTCATATCACCCACTACAACATCACATGCGGGATAAACATGGGTACACATCATAGAATCCCCAGAAGGTGTAGATACAGATAATACACATGTCATATGTTCTAGTGGTCTAGTCAATTTTTGAGAAGAGGCATGCGACACAAAGGAATGCGTAGAACCAGAATCTATCAACACACATGCATATTGAGAACATACAGAAAGTGTACCTGACACCACGGTATAGGTGTTCGGTACGTCACCAGGCACTAAAGCAAATACTCGGCCTTGTCTTAACGGTTCCTTTCCTGCATTGGCATTGACGTTGGTGTTGGCCACAGAAGCGGACCCCGCTGAACTTGCCGCAGGTCGGTTAGTAGTCTCAGCTCTAAGCGGACAATTTCTCACCATATGGCCTTTCTGGCCGCAATTGAAACATGCCCCCGATGTTCGGTAACAAGGACCTCCGTGCTTATTCCCACAATTGGGACAATTTGGCGTAGAGTCATTACCTTGGCTTGAGTTGCTGTAAGACCCTGTGTTATGCTTCTTATTCCCAGAATATGAACGGCCCTTTTTAAAGCTATTCCCGGATCTTTTCCCTGTCCACTCAGTTCGTGGAGCGGAGCCCTGGACAAAGGTGCTCGCTCGAGCGAGGAATCCTTCACTCGAGTGAGGAAGCAAAATCTAGAATTTCCAGATTTGTCTTCCAAGTTCGAACCAAGCATTCTTCAACCAAAAACTCAACCTCTTGGGCCCAAATTCTGGGAAAACATTTCAAACTCATAGTACAACAAGTTTTAAAAGCCAATTTATAAAATCATTGCCCAAAAGTGAGTCCATTTGAGCACCATTCCCATAAATCTTCAAGAACAATGTTTAAATACACATGCATGGGTTCAATTCCATTTCAAAGTTCCAAAACATGCTCCAAGGCAAAATTAAACTTAGAATTTTGTTGAATTCGTGGGCTTAAGCAAAAATATGAACATGCATGTAGAGATTTGATACAAAACAACTTCCTATGCCAAGAACATGTACATGCATGCATGAACTAGGCTCCAACTCTACATATTTAGACCAATTCAAGGCTCCAATCACTAAAGGCTCAAGAACTAAGCATGAACAAGTTCAAAGACATTAAACAAGGGTTGAATTCTCTTACCTAAGTCTTCAATTACTAGCCTTGAAGTTCAATTTGCCAACATATACTTCAATTTCCTCAAGATCATCAAATTGTAGCCAAAATCCATCTCAATTCTCCCCCATCTCTCTCTAAGGTCGGTTGGGACTCAAAATAGGCTGAAGGAAGATGTTTTGTTCAAGTGTATGCAACTCAAGAATAAGATTAAACAATGGCCACCCAATGGCAATTCTGTAATTAAGCTAGGTTCATTATTAAAATGTTGTTTAATTATTTTTAAACATTCCAAATCGAATTCTAATTGAACCTACCATAAATTTACATAAAATCTAACTAGTCTAAAACTCCAATCGATTTCGAAATCGGGCGCCGATAAGGCTTCAAATTTGCAGTTTAAAGTTCAAAACACGAACAGATATTCCGACACCGAACAGATAAAAACATATAATTCATGCAATTCATATGTAAATTAGTTCCTAATTTCCTTTTAATTATTATTAGGCTTAATAAGTTCCATTTAGCGTTAATCAGGGTCGGGGTTATTACAGTTACTCATTTTAACTTACCAACCCATTCTTTAACCAATTAAGTCCATTGGTGAGAAGTCCTCTAAAGGGAAGGTAGTGTCAAAGCAGGGGTAGTTTAAGGCAAGGGAGAGGTGTCATACCGTTGGTAATGAACCTCCAAAAGAAGATTAAACCATTATGCTATAAGTCTCAATCTCAAGCTTAAACTATCCTAAGGTTGAAACAACCCTTAAAGCAAATAAAAAGTGAAGAAATGAAGGAGATTGAAGAGATTATAAGTGCTAAAATGAAATGAGAAAAGCACTAAAATATGTAATCAACTCAAACAAGTGTTGCCTAAAGGCTTAAAACACCAAGCTTGTGAGGACTATTACACTAGAGGCATGCAAAACAAGACTCAAATGTAATAACCAGCCAAAAATAGAGTAAAAACAGTCTAAAATAGAGCCTAAAACATGCTGGAATTAAGCTACAAAAGGCTAAAAAAATAAGCTAACACATAGAGTTAACTAGGCTAGCAAACAAGACACAAGAAAGGAAAGCTAACCCCTCCAATTTTGGACTTCAAAACATGATTTTTTCCATTGAAAATACTATGAAATTCAGTGCTCAAAAGCCCAAGAAAAGATAGTTTGAAGGTGTGAAACAAAGGTGAAAAAGCTTTACAAGCAAGGAATAAAGAAGGGTGAGATACCCCCATAACCTTAAATGGCGTAAAACACCAATTTCAACCCACAAAAACAGAGTTTTTTATGGCCCCAAAACAGCCCAAAAAAAGTAGGAAGAGATAGAAAAACAAGTATGCAAAACAAGCTTAAAGGACAAGTATTATACCTCTTGAGGCAAAGAACAATTCTAGGCACTAATTCAAGCCAAAACCACATTCAAGAGCTCCAAGAAGGCTTCAAGGAACCTCAGCTCAAAGATGATCAACTTTGGTTAAGAAAATGTATGCAAAAGAGTAGTGTAACTAGGCTAATGTGCACAAATTTGTAAGAGAGAGAGATAGATTTTTGTTCAAAAATTTCTAACCCTCAAAAATGGGGGAAGAGACCCCATATATATAGAAAAACAAGCATTTAGCTAAAAGAAATCCCTCTCTACACGTGTAGGGAGATGAAACCAATTGTGCCAATAGCTGGAACAACTGTCAACAAAATATCTGAAAAAAGATACTGGTGGCCGTCAGGCCACAAATATAGCCGGCAGGCCACTTGGGTGGCCGATAGCCTCAATTGGTGGCCGGCAGCAACCAAGGGTTGTAGGCTTGAAGGTTTTAGTCCAAAATAGGGCACAAAATGGATGGGGTTTGAAGGCTCAAAGACAGGGCATTCTGCCGAGGACTTCGGGCACTAAAATGAGCACAAATAGTCACAATCATCGAGTGCACAAGCGATGACGTCCAAGTTTTGAGGACGGTAAAAAATGGGGTGTCTACACTATGATTGTTGTTTTTAATGGCTAAATTTTCATTTTTAATTCTATTTGTTGTTAGTATGTGAAGTGTTATGACTTATATTTAGGAATTTTTTTTTAAATACAGAAAAACATCACTAAAAATATTTAAGAATTAAAAAAAAAAATTGAAAATTGAAAATTTATATTGTTAATTTATATTTTTTAAAAATATTTATGACATAATTATGACGTCATGGTTCGATCTGGTTCTTGAACCGGTGACCCGTCCACCCGGTTTTCTTTCTGGTTCACTCATTGGTCTGGTTTTTAAAACCTTGACTGAGTCAAAGGCAAAACAATTTTGGAGAAGTTTTTCAAGAATCTTTGGTAGTATCCGGCAAAACTCAAGAAATTTAGGATTTTGGTAGCATTAGTCGGTCTAGGCCAATTCACAACTGTTTCTATTTTCTGTGGGTCGACAGAAATGCCATCTTTACTAATTACATGTTCCAAAAACATAACACTATCAAGCTAGAATTCACACTTTGTTAGTTTTGCATATAATTTCTTCTCTCTCAACATTTGCAAACCAATTCTTAAATTATGTTCATGTTCCTCTTTACTTTGGAATAAATCAAAATGTCATCTATAAAAACAACCACAAATTCATCGAGGAATGGCTTAAAAATTCTATTCATGAGATCTATAAATGCAACAGGCGCATTAGTAACTTTGAAAGGCATAACAAGAACTTCATAATGTTTGTACCTTGTTCGGAAAGCAGTCTTTTCTACATCTTTGACTTTGACTTTCAATTGATGGTATCCTGATCTAAGATCAATCTTGGAAAATACTTGGGCACCTTGCAATTGGTCGAATAAGTCATCATCTGAGGCAACAAATACTTGTTTTTCTTTGTTACCTTGTTCAATTCACATTAATCAATGCGAGTAGTAATGAGCCATCTTTCTTTTTCACAAATAAAAGCTGGGCGTCCCACGGTGATGTACTAGGTCTGATAAATTTCTTGTCCAACAACTCTTGCAATTGGATTTTTAACTCTTTCAATTCAGTAGGTGCCATTCGATACGGAACTTTGGAAAATGGCTGTGTACCCGATATTACCTCAATAGTGAAATCAATCTCTCTGTCAATCAAATCCCTTGGCAAATCATCTAGAAAAATATCTGGGAATTCTCTGACTGTAGGAATATTGTCCACATTAGCTTCAGTATCAGCAGGCACAGTCAATACACAACACAAATACCTTTTACACCCTTTTCTAATCAATTTGAATGCTTTCATAAATGAAATCAAATATATGGGAGGTACAACACCAACTCCACCAAGTATAAATTCGGGCAACCTAGGTGGACAAAAAAAAAAAAAAATTGTTTTGTTACACAATCAGTGGAGGTATCATATTTTGTTAACTAGTCCATCCCCAAAATTACATCAAAGTGATCAAGATTTAGAGGCAACAAATCAACATAAAAAATCACATCTCCAATAACAATCTCATATGCGTAATACACATAAGCACAAGTCATGGACCCCCCAGTAGGTGAAGACACAACTAATAAATAGTTCATGGGTTGCAATGGTCTAGATAATTTTCTCGAAAAAGCATGTGACACAAATGAATGCGTAGACCTCGAGTCAATCAAAATATAAGCATTTTGAGCACAAATAGGGAGTATACCTGAATTCATTGTCTCAGTATTCTGCACATCCCTTGGTACAAGTGTAAACACCCTGCCTTGCCTCAAGGTTTCTCTCTCGGTAGCTTTGGGATTAGGTTTTGGTGTAGTAGTTGATGCTGCAGCACTTGCTACGGGTCTACTAGTGCCTTGTGATGGGCGATGACAATCTTTGACTATGTGGCCCACCTTGCCACATCTGTAACATGCCCCAGAAATTTTGTAATAAACCCCTTTTATGTCTTCTGCCACATTCTGGACAATGTGGTATAGAATTGTTCCCCCAACTAGAATTACTTGTTGACCCTATATTCTGTTCTTACTCTGTGAGTTATTCCGACCCTTTTTGAAATTAAAGCTTTGTCTCTTATCTCGCTATGCAGTGACAGGCGTCTTAGCCTGCTTCAAGGCTGCAATGTTTGCCTTGGCCATGATAGCTCGGTCAAGGACATCCACATACTTGAGTAATTTTAAAACATTAATCCAATCAAGTATCTCCACATTAAGTCCTCCCTCAAATTTTTGAGCCTTTTTATAGTCAGTATCTACCATATGTGGTGCATAACGTGCAAATTCAGTGAATTTTGCTTCATATTCAGTCACGGACATAGTACCTTGCTTTAATTTCCCAAACTCGGATACTTTGCAATCACAGATACATTGAGGAAAGTATTTATCATAGAATGCTTCCTTGAATTGAGCCCAAATCATAGTATTATTACTTTCACGCACAAGCATCCACCATCGCATTGCCTCATCTTGTAAAGTAAAAGTAGCCAACAACACTTTTTGTGCGTCTGAACACGGAAACACTTCAAACAACTTTTCAATTTCTAGGATCCATGCCTCAACTTTCAGTGGTTCCAGCCCTCCCTGGAATGTCGGTGGTTTCATTTTGTTAAACTTTTGTGTTAAGGTAATAACATCATCGTTGGCATTTAGTTTAGGTTGCACTAGTGGCAGAGGAGGAGGTAGGAGCTGTTGATTTTGTTGTTGTCTTAGAGCTTCAGTCAAGAGTTTAACCATTCTCTTCAATCTTGCAATTCTTGCTTCGGGTGATTCATTTTCATCTGCATTTTTTGCATTCTCCATTACACTATATGAAACAAGGTAATAATATGTGACAACCACCTCCTTAATTAAGCAAATTAATTATATTCATTATATGCTTATTGTTAATTATGTGATTATATGTTATGAAGAGTTATTGATTTGCCATGTGATTATTTGGATGGTGTTATTATGGACAGATAGGTTAGAGTGAAAATTAAACATGTCTGATTCGTTAACTTTAGCAAGTTAGAATTAAGAAATTGGATAAGAATTAGAGCCTAATTTACCTTAGTATAATTTAATCCCATGTTTGTAGATGATAGCTTATTATTAAGTTATTTCTGACTAATTCTTCTCATATCCTTCACTGTAATTTAATTCAATTCAAGCCTTCTTTATTCTTCCTAACTTATCGTTGTTTTCCACTTTGCCAGTAACCACCCAACTTTCGTCCCGCATCTTTTGTAAGTCCTCAAGTTAGGCAGTAGACAGATATAAGGGTTCCCAGAGAGGGTATGAGTGAACACATAGTATGTGAAAACATGATAAGTCATCCAAGAATTTAGAATTTCGAATTACTCTATAGAATCATAATAGGTCAATTATTCTGAAGTAACTTGTCAGTTAGCTCTAGATCTACAACTTTAGCTCCCATACCTGAGACAGTCATAAACAGAGAAGAACATGAATTTCAAGATTTAAAAATATATTTAAGTTGGAATATCCCAAAAATGCTAATTAAGGAAATTTATAAAACCAATTTTTTAAAGTCATCTTTTAACATTGATTTACATGTTAAAACTGTTGAACAAGTTTATGTTTTAACCAAAATCCAGGAAACATGTCACTTACTTAGTAAAGAATCAATTAGAAAACACATATCTACTGGACATAATTTTATTCATATAGGATTAATCCAAGTTGGAATCAAACCTTTAACTCCTGCAGGTCGTAATTCTTTTGTTTTATTGTGTTTACGAGATGCTCGATTCATCAATTATCATGTTAGTCTAATGGGTGATGGAATCTGGACTTCATAAAGGACCTGTCCATTTTAATTGTTTTCCTGATTTTACTTTAAGTTTACGAGATCCTCACATATTAAAAGATTTAACATTAAATATACAAGTCTCTGGTGAATTTACCAAAATGTTACGTGGTGCACATTGTATAGTTTTAATTTATCGTCTTTATTACAAATGTATTAAAACCAATCTTAATGTTCATACTTTAGTAAAAAGTCCAAAAGATAAAACCTTACTCATCCAAGGCAGTACTAGTGAAACCAACATCGAAGTCCCTAAAACCATTTGCTGTGATGAAATCACTTTTCCTAATAATTGGGTTATAGTTAATGAAAATTATATCCATCTACACCAATCCGATAGTAATGATGTCTGACAAATCCAACAACATGATGATGGCTCTGTTCATATACGTTTTAATCGCCCAAGTTATAGTCAATCCTCTAAACATAGTACCTCTAGTATCCCAACTAATGACGATAAAATTTATAGTACCCCTTTATTTACTCAAAGATCGAAAACTTCTTATTGGTCAACCCCACATCGCTAATAGTAAATTAAAAGGAATTGATAATTCCTCTACATCTCAAATTAGTAACTTTGTTTATTCAACACATACGCATCTTCATGAAGAAGATACCACATCTCAAGATTCACCCTTTGAAGCAGGACTTTGAAGTTATTCATACATTAATCCACAATTATTAACCCTTAGTAAACCTTTTACTCCAGATCTTAATAAACTTAATTTTAAATTTAAATCTAAAGAAAATAAATTCAAACAACAAATTTATAGGAATACTTATAGTGAATGACAACAATCCAAAATAATTAAAACATGGTATAAATTTATGAATGAAATCATTACTGAAGTCAATTTCTTTGATTATCTTGAAAATTATTATAAAAAATTAAATACTATTACAAAAACTAAATGGAAAACTTCCCCTAATACTACTATTTCTTCTAGTCATCCTCCTTTAGAAACCATCCTCATTGAATATAAAAGATCGCTTGTACATGCTTCTCCTTTTAAACTTTCTAGTGATAAATCTGAAATTAAAAAAGTGATTGAACAAAATAATTATACAAATCAATGTTTCAAAACTATTGGAAAACAATTAGATAAAATTGAAACTCATTTTGATGATTACTCAATTAGCCATACATCAACTAGTAAACCTTTAGACAAACCTCTTATTAATCTTCCTAACACTAGGAAACGGTTAAGTCTAGTTACTCAAGATACTAATACAATTGAAGCTATTGAACATTTATTTACTAAGTTATCTACCCATTCTAACAAAAAAGGAATTATTGTCTTAACAAAACAGTCACCTTTAGAATTTACTAGTGACTCCGATACATCTACTAATGAAATTAGTCAATTAACACAACAATTTCAAACCACTTATCTTAATCAAATCGTACATCCGAAAGTTAATCTTATCACTCTCACAAAAAATTGGTATAATAAACCAACCCACGATCTTCAATTTGAATAAACCAATATAAGTAATCAATTTTACATTTACGCCAAAAATTATATGAATGGAATATAGATGGTCTTAGCGAAAATCAAATTCTTCAAAAGTTAAATCACATGTCTGTGGTAGCTAATAGTTATTTTAGTAATTATCCTGACTACACTCAACCTGAAATAGTCTCTTTACTTACCTTTGGTTTTACTAGTATGCTTAAATCTTGGTGGGACAAATATCTCACTCAGGATATGCGTGAAGACATTCAAAATGCAGTCTAAGTTGATGAAAACGACTTCCCCATATTTGATGAAGGCATAAGAACAAGTAAACTTGATGGTATTGATACTTTAATATTTACCATAATCAAACATTTTATTGGAACACCTACTAATATTCATTCTCGCATCCATGATCAACTTAGAAATTTAACTTGCCTTACATTGAGTGATTTTCGTTGGTATAAAGATGTCTTTACTTCTAGAGTTATGCTTAGAGATGATTGTACTAAATTATTTTGGAAAGAAAAATTTATTAATGGATTACCTAGTCTTTTTGCTCATAAAATTAGGGATGTCCTTAGTCAACCTACTGGTATTATTGAATATGATAACCTAACTTATGGCTATTCAGAGAGGAGGATTAAGAATGTGTATTGACATGAGACTTAGTCAAAAAGTAACTAGAGATAAACATAAGGCTAAATATTTATTAAGTAACTTCTATGAACAATATGGTCTACACCCTATAACACCATCGCATAAAAAACATAAGAAAAATAAAACTTTCCCTGAACCATATAAGAAATATCGTAAAAAAACATTCATTCTCTAAATCACCTGATCAATATTATACTAAACCTCACAAGAAATATCACAAGAAAACTAAAAATTTTAAAAAGTCAAAATCTACACAAGATGTTATTTGTTACAATTGTGGTAAAAATGGCCATTATTCTAACAAATGTAAAGCTAAAGCCAACCTAAAGGACAAACTTAACCAATTACACATTACTGAAGAAAATCAACGCCAAATATTTGAAATATTCAACTTAAATAATACCCTGAATCACTCTCCTCTTCCATCTAGTACCTCATCAAGTGATTCTAATCTATCCAGTTGTACTTCTGACTATTATTCTCCCCGATAATCTTGATGATGATCCAATTGAACTAGGATATAATGATATCTGCTGTAAACAAATCATTGTACTTAGTAAATCCCAGTAAGAAGAAGATTCATTAATTGAATTAATTAGTAAACTAGACAATCCTGACTTAAAAAGAAAATATACTAATAAATTAAAATATTTACTAATGATCAAAGATAAAAAATAAAAAAACAAACCTCATCAAGATAAACCAATTATCAATTTAACTTCTACTTTAGAAAGATTAAAAAAGCTTACCATAAAGAAGTCACCTTACAAGATTTCTGAGAAAGAAATTAACCAAATTAAATTAACAATTAAAGAATTAAAAACTAAAGACAAATCATTAGAAGAAGAAATTGCAATACTAAAAATCAATAAAAGTCTTAATTATTTCCAAAATAATAATGATACTTTCTCACGATAAATCTAGTTCTAGTCACGATCCCAACCGTGTAGCCTTTGGTAATCGATCAACTAAATCGATCATGACAATGATAATCACGATGTGATGTCGTTTAAATATTATTAATAAATTAATATTAAAAATGGCATTTGAAAGTCAAATTAGTTGTTAATGATTTTGAAATAGAAGTCATAGCCCTAATTGATACCGGCACTGATTTAAATTGTGTCCAAGAAGGTTTAATCCTCACAAAATATTATCATAAAACTAGTGAACAATTAAGTTCTGCTAATGGAAGTCAAATTTATATTAAATATAAATTACCTAAAGTACATATTTGTCAAAATAATATTTGTTTTAAAACATCATTTGTTTTAGTTCAAAATATGACAGATAAAGTAATTTTAGGAACTCCATTTATCTTTTTATTATACTCATTCACCGCCACTAATCATGGAATAACAACACAAGCTTTTGGTCAAATAGTAACCTTTAAATTCTTATCTCCTTCTGAAATCAAAGAATTAAATCAATTAAAAAAATGTTCTATATCCCAATCTATTTACCGATTAACCAAACAACTTAAGTTTTTTAAGGAAGAAGTCAAATATAAAAGAGTTGAATTTCAATTAACAAATCTTATTCTTGTTTCTAAAATTGAACAATTCAAAACCCATTTAGAAACTATTGTCTACTCTACTTTACCTAGTACTTTCTGGCATAGAAAAAAACATGTAGGTATACTTCCTTATATTAAAAATTTTGATGAAATACAAATTCCTACTAAATCTCATCAAATTCAAATGAATAATGAATTAGTCGAAATGTGTAAAAAAGAAATCAATGAATTATTTAAAAATAATATCATTAATAAAAGTCATCTTAGTCTTGTCCTATTTTTTATATTAATAAAAATGCTTAACTTGAACGCGGTGTCCCACGATTAATCATCAATTATAAACCTTTAAATAAAGTTTTAGAATGGGTACGCTATCCATCCGTAATAAAAAAGATTTAATTAAACGTCTTAGTCAAGTCGTCATTTTTAGTAAATTTGATCTTAAAAGTAGATTTTGGCAAATACAATTTCATCCTAAAGATAGGTATAAAACTGCTTTAACTACACCCTTTGGTCATTACGAATGGAATGTCATGCCTTTTGGTTTAAAAAATACACGTAGTGAATTTCAAAACATCATGAATGAAATATTCAATCCCTTTAGTCAAATTTTCTATCGTTTATATTGATGACATTATTATTTTCTCTAAATCCATAGATAAACATTGGAAACATCGTCACTCTTTCCTCAAGATTATTAAACATAATGGTTTAGTCATATTTGCCTCTAAAATTAAGTTATTTCAAACCAAAGTCAGATTTTTAGGTTATGATATATATCAAAGTACTATTCTTCTAATTAGCCGATTGATGTAAATTTGAAAGGTACCACATTGAGGTCGCTTAAGTTACATTTATAGTCTTTTAATTCTGTTTATTTGGCGGAGATGATGTGTTCTTGCACTTGTATAGATTTGACAGGAAATATGCAAATTCAATCAAAAAGGGTGCGAAAACAAATTCTCTGTGCGATAAGTGAAAAATCCGAGCCAGCCACCTCACCGCATGTGTGGCCCAGCTCCACCACACATGCGGCCCATCACCGCTCAAGCGGCTCACATAGGCGCTCAAGCAGCCCACCTAGGGACGAGTGCGCAGAATTTTGGGTGTGTTCTGCTGAGAATAAAAGAAGGAAAAATAGGCTAACCTAGGGTTTGAAATTTATTCTAAGAAAAGAGAGGCTAGGGTTTAGAGAAGGTGATTTTTCCTTATGCTTGAGAAGCAATTTTTATGGGTGCTTCCATCTCTTCCACCTCTTTCCACTCCTCCATGAGTGGCTAGGTTGTTCTTTTCTAGGGTTTTGATAAAACCCTAGCCATGTAATAGGATTTTTCATAAGATTTGATTGTGATTTGGTTTGAATCAATGTATGGATGATTTAAAAGTTTTTAATAATTGTTCCATTCATCTCTTCAAGTATTTTACTATCTGTGATTGTCTAATGCTTTCCATACATTAGTTTTCTTTGTGTTTGTGTTCAAAGTCTGAAACAAGTCATGCTACGAGAGCGAGTTGTGTTGCTACCACAGTTTAGAGCAAACGCCTCATGCTACTCGGGATGATTCGTGCCTGTATGTTGAATGCAACAGCCTTTTTGATCAATATTTCAAACTTATAGTTGTGAAATATTGGCTATTTCAAACCGGATTGCAATTATTGGCGATATTAAATCTCATTTATATAGTTAGTGGTGAATTATTTGCTCTAGGATTTTTCTCAAAAATTAATATCTCGAACCCTAATTTTAATTGCAAATTTAATTATTCAATTTTATTTAATTCTTGTTCAGTCATAATATCCATCAATCTTTTTAATCAAAATTAATTTAGGAATCTAGTAATTAAATTAGTTTAATTTCACAATTGTCCCTGTGGATCGATACCTAGACTTACTATTATTCTAAAGAATTTGGTATAATTTAATATTTATTTTTAGTGCATGAAACGACTCATCAAATTTTGGCGCCGCTCCATTTTGAATTCGACTCTAAGTTTCCTGATGAAATTTTAGACAAAACTTAGTTACAACGATTTTTAGGTTCTCTTAATTACATTGCTGAATTCTATCAAGACCTTAGGAAAATCTGTCAACCCCTTTTTGATCGGTTGAAGGATAATCCTTCTCCATGGCCCCTAGTCATACTGCTAATGTGCAACAAGTCAAAAAATATGTCACAACTTTGCCTTGTCTTGGTATTCCTAATAAAAATTCATTCAAAATTATTCAAACTGATGCCTCTGATGTTGGTTATGGTGGCATTTTCCTTCAGAAGATCACTCCTAAATCATCTGAACAAATTGTTCGTTTTCATTCTGGTGTTTGGAACAAAGTACAAAAAAATTATAGTACTATTAAAAAAGAAATTTTATCTATTGTATTATGTATTAGTAAATTTCAAGATGATATTTTAAATCAAAATTTTTTATTACGAATTGATTGTAAAAGTGCTAAATATGTTTTACAAAAAGATGTTCAAAATTTGTTAATAAACATATTTTTGTCCGTTGGCAATCTATTTTAAGCATCTTTGATTTTGATATTGAATACATTCCTGATAGTCAAAATTCTATCCCTAATTTTTTTACCCGAGAATTTTTACAGGGGAGATAGTGCGCATCATGCGTACTCCTTATTATTCTACACACAAGTTAGCAGCCACCCGATATCGCAAATTGATTCGTTGTTGTTCCTTCAAATAACCTATTTAAAAATAATTGACCAAGATCCTTATTTACAATTCCAACAAATTCGCAGTCAACGCAATTTGATTTCCCATTACACTAATCTTCTTAATTTCCATATTGATAAGCTATATCTCATTAGTAGATGCTAATCAACTCTAGTTGTTTAACTACAGATGCCAAGTCAAAATCTTCCTTCTAAACTTGCCATTGTTCCAACTAGTCAACCTATTGTTAATTGATCTAGTCAACAGATTCCAAATGCTTGCTAACATTCTTAAACCTAGTTACACTTCTGCCCTTGCTTCAGATCCCTTTACTTGTCAGTCCAATACTCCAATGCCTCCTAATAATCCATACAGATCTACAAGAACAGATTATGTTCTTAAACCCCAACCAGTCTATCTTTTCTACAAAGAACCAGATTATAAAAATATTCACAATGTCAATGAACTAGTTATATCCTATTTCCCTTCTGAATGGCTTTTCATTCATTCCCATCCAAAAAAATCAATTACTTTTTATAAAGACATCCTCTTTCATCACTAGTCTATTGTCATCAAACCATCTATGATCAAGTCAATGCTAGTAAAATCATTTACCATTCTTTATACATACACAATATTGTATCCATGGATGAATGGGGTCTCCCTTTTCTCCTTCGTGACCTTCCCAATCACAAGATATAATATAGTTACTATGATTATATTGATGTTTGGTTTAAGATCATTTTCTACCAAAATGAGTCATACAGTCACTCCTGGTTTTTCTCTTTTGCCCATAAATTCAAGTCAGAATTTCCTTCATGGTTTTTGAGATGGTGGTCTCAACATGGTGCTATCCCAAAAATTATTCCTACTAATTTAATGGAACAAGTCAATTATTTCTCTTCAGTTTATAAATTGAGTCAACATAAAAGTCAATTCCCTATATTGCTCCATTTTATGTCCAAATATAAAGTCCCCTGGATAGTTAAATGGCAATACAATATTTCCAATAACCTAGTCAGTAACTAGCATTTTGTCAAATGGTGGGATGCTTTCAAAGCCCAACGCATTATTGAACAAGTCCAGCAAGAATTTCTAATCAATATTCATGCTCTTACTCCTGCAATGGTTAAATCTTCTAAGTAGAACCTAACTGCTTCAGTCATTCTAGGAAGCCCACTTTCTCTTACCACAGTCAGACTTGAGAGCCCAATAGCTAGTTCTGGGCCTTCAAAATCCAAGTCATCCAAGTCAAAGCCCAAGTCTAACTTATTCAGATTGCAAAGTTACTATTGGCCCAAGCCAAGTCACAAGATGAAGATGATGCTTCAGATGGATTAGCCTCATCCGAAGCCTCTACTATATGGTCTACAATTCTAAGATGCTCAGGACCCATATGCCTAAAAACAGTCATTAGATTTCATATATACATCAGCTTTAGTTACTACTCTTATTTTGAAAAAAACTGCTGATATGTATATTGATTCCCCATCAGTCAATTGTGCATGTAATTTGATTATTGTATAAAAGAATAGTTAGGAATTTTATTTTTTCAGTTAATTCTGTTAAATAAAATTTTTTAACAAAGGAATATTTGTAATTTTCCCAACTATAGGGGTAATCTTTATTTTAAACAAATCTCAATGGGTGCATTTCTAATTTATCTTATAATATTATAACAAGTGTATTGAATTTGTTATAAAATGTGTTCATAACTCTATTATTAACCTTTTGTAACTCCAACATTAAAACCCATTATTTATAATAACAATAGAATTAAATTATACTTTTATTTTCCACACTCAAATCATAATTTCAAAACTCACAAACTCAAAATATAATTCTATTATCAAATTATAATTCTAAAATTCTATCAAAGCAACCTATATATATACACATAGATTATAAATATATATATATATATATATTTTCTGGAAGAAACATAGGTTTAAAAAAAACGAAAATGGGCTTAGATGTGAATTGACAATATTTCATAGTGTTTTGAATTTGATTTAATGCTATACGAACCCCAGTCCAGCCCAGCACCAATTAGTGAAAATTTGGCTATTGGATTTACTATTGGGCTTATTTAGACCGTCAGGTTTACTCCAAAGTCGCTTGGGTTGAAAGCATTTTCATCAGTAGGCCTGTTTGTGATTTCAAATAGCGGACTTTTATAACCTACATGTTTTTCGGGAGATTCTATTCACACTCAAAAATATCATTAAGGCCTCGTTTGGGGAATGACTATTTTAGTCAAAAAGTAAAAAAGTCATTAACTAGTCACATCACCTCTCTACTTTTCTGCACATCTTTCGTAAAAAGTTCAAAAGTTATTAAAATAGTCTGTTCCCAAACGAGGCCTAAGTATTTTTACCGTTGATTTGGGAAGTGAGTTGGTTTTTTAATTTTTTTAATTATTTTAATTTCAAATTAAAAAATTTTATTTGAGAAAGATTTTTTGATTTTTTTTAATTTTTGTAAGAGAAAGAATATAATGAATTATGAGTTGGATATAATGTTTTGTCTTATTAGATTAAAAAATTTATTTTGTCATTTTGTGGCTAAAATATACCCAAACCCAACCCAACCCAACCCTTCTTCCCAAACGAAGTCTTAATTCCTCAATATATTTTATTAAATTATTTAAAGTTATAATTTACTCTTAATACACTTCATATTTTTTTAAAAATTATTCTCTAAGGTACACTTAAATAATAAACAAATCAAAAATCCCAAATTACATCACTTTAGATTTTTTATTTTTATTTTTGATGTTTGCTTCTCTCTCTCAATGCTAGAATCCTAACCCATTCGAAACGAAGAGGAGAGACGAAACAGAAAATCCATCAACCAGCCCTGAACCCACCGCCATATCTATTTATATATACACACTTTATCATCCATTAACGCAAAGAATATGTATTCAAATCTAATCAATTTCCATCTCTGCATATCACTCTCATAGTCTCCATCAAACAACAACAACAACAATAACAAAAGATAGAAGGTGAGATTAAGAACTTGATTCAAGTATGGTTCTCAATCACAGCCTCTCTTTGTTTCTCAACCAAAGACAGTTATTTCTTGAATGTCATGGGATGCAAAGCGAGATAATCTTCTAAAAATTTATCAACTTAGAAGATTAGGATACAACTACCAAAAAGGACAAAAATAAAATATCTATATAATAATGATGTTGATGATAAGGGAGATGTTACCATATGCATCATTAAAAAAGTGCATATGATATGCTTTTCATAATTTTTTTACAAAATTTCGTAATTTAAACACAAAATGTTATAATTTTTCACTACAAAAATCATAATTTTTTAATCATTATAAAATGTCATAACAAAAACATAAAGTGTCATAACAAAAAGTGTCATAACATTATTATTCCAAACTTTACGGTACACATCATAAATTTATTATTTATAATTTTACTACAAAATATCATAACACATATCACAAATAATCATAACTTTTATCATAAGAAATTATATCTTTCTTACAATGTGTACCATTTTAAAAAGTGCACATTGTAGATTTCTCCTGATGATAATGGTTAGTTATGATGAGATAGATTAGAGTTTTAAAGTGAAGAAAAAGATGAAGAGAAAATAATTGAAACTTGAGGAAGAAGATGAAGAAAGTTGAATTTGAGTCCACCATGAGGGGAAAAAAAAAGATTTAGGCCTGGTTCGTGTACTCTAGAAAAAGTTAAAAACCAAAAAGTTACTCAAAAAGTTAAAAAGTTATCACTATTTATCAAAAAAAATATTAAAAAATTAATTTTACATAACCTTTCTTTTCAAACAATCATAACGGCTGAGCACGCGGAGCATTGTTGTGGCCTAAATTGCACTTATTTATGTGTACACATAACACGGTGCTGTTTGGCCCGTGGGGCTTATCACGGGTCCCGTTTTAATAATCTGAATCGTTCAACGTGTAGAACTCGTCGAGTACTATATACCTGTCAAAAATCACGTTGATCAGATATCGATAACTATATGATCAAATTAGTTAAAATTTATAAAATGAATAGTATTGTAGTTAATGGTTAAAAAAAACTAATCCGATAAGATAGCTATCGATATCCGATCAATGTGATTTTTTATAAGCATATAGTGCTCAATGAGTTCTACACATCGAACGGTTTTGATTAGCAAAACCAGACCCGTAGTAGGCCCCCACAGGCCGAACAACACCTTCAATTCATTGCCCGAAAAGCAGGGAATCATCTCCCCCCTTCCCCCGCTCTGCACACACTGTCCCACACCGTACAACTATTCCATCACTTCCATCACAATCTTCTTCTACACACTTATTTATACAATTTTTTAATACACATTTTTTCATAAAAAATCAAAAAGTTAACCTAAACATCCATATTTTTTTTCCTCAACTTTTTAGTCCAAAAAGAAAAAAAGTGCACTTATTTATGACACCCCAAACAACCCCTTAATATGTATTGTCCTTATTAGTAAATTTATATTAAGGTATAATAGAAACTAAAATTTCAAAATTTTAATTGCATACACTAAATTATTATTTAAGTAAAAATGCTAAAGACCTCCAAAATTCTACGAAATATCTCATATGGGTGTGGTGTGGGTCCCACACCTATGTAAGACATTTAGTAGAACTTTTGAGATCTCTAACATTACTTCTACTTGAGTGCAAAATAGAATCACCCATATTTTTCTACTTTTATAGAAACCGAACACAACTTTTCACATCGGTGTGAAACCCATAAAAAATGAAACTCACTTTGTATGAGATGATTGTATCTAATTTTATAATCGGTTTTTGTACCCTAAACTCTTTTTACTACCTAATAGGAATACTTTTTATTATTATCGTTTGGATTTTTCTGCATCTTTTTCATGTAAATTCACAAAATAAATGTCATGTTTAATGTTGGATTCACTATCTCTACAACGACAATGGCAGTCAATACCTTTATAATTGTGATGGGCTTTACTTGTAAACATAATGATTGTTGAGTGAATTTTGTTTGGCAATGGGATTTTTGGCTAATTTAACTACTAAAAGATAAAATAAATTAAAAAATTAATAGAATAAAATATTACATATAAATTATAATTATTTCACTTTTTTTTTCTTCATAAAAGTTTTTAAAAAATTTAAAAAATCATTCCAAACAAACTTTTTAAATCTAAACTAAAATAGTCAAAAAAAAAAAAAAAAAATCAAAAGTCAACTAAAAAAATCGATTGTGAAACGCTGACTATGTAGAAAGTGAAAAAATTAGATAGGGTGTGTTTGGTAACGTTTACGTTTTCAGTTTATATTTACAAAAATTTTATAAACTGATTTTTGTTTATTTTTAGAAAAACATAAACTACAAACGCGTTTGGTAATTGACAAAATGTTTAAAAAAATTTTAAAATATATATAAAAAAAGTGAGAAATGGCAAGTGGCGGTGGAAGACGGTGGTGGAAAGTGGTGACGGTGGGTGGTGGGTAGCTGGTGGTGGTGGATGGGTGGTGGTGGTGGATGAGTGGGTGACGGTGGCGGGTAGTGGGTGATAACGAGTGGGTGATGGTAGTGGCGGGTGGTGGTGATAGGTGGGTGGCGGGTGGTGGTGGTAGGTGGGTGGCGGATGGCCGGTGGTGGCGGGTAGGTGGCGGTGGTGATGGTGGGTGGATGGTGGTGTGGCGGGTGGTAGCAGTGGGTGGTGGTGGTGGCGGTGGGTGGTGGGTGGTGTGGTGGATAGGTAGGTGTGGTGTGGTGGTATGTGGTGGGTGGTGGTGGTGGTGGTGGTGGTAGTGGCGGGTGGTGGTGGCGGTGGGTGGCGGATGGCGGTGGTGGTGGGTGGTGGCGGTAGGTGGTGGGTGGTGGTGTGTGGGTGGGTGTGATGGCGGGTGGTAGGTGGTGGTGGTGGTGGTAATAGCGGGTGGTTTGGCAAGTGGTGGTGGTGGTGGCAGTGGTGGATGGTGGTGGTGGGTGGTGAGTGGTGGTGACAAGTAGGTGGTGGTGGTGGTGGTGGGCGGATAGTAGTGGCGGTGGTAGATGGTGGCAGTGGATGGCGGTGGGTGGTGGGTGGTAGTGGTAGTGGTGTGAGTGAGTGGCGGTGGGTGGTGGTGGTGGTAGTTGGTGAGTGGTGGTGGCGGTGGTGGTAGGGGTGGGTGGTGGGTGGTGGTGGCGAGGCGATGGTGAAAAATGGTGGCGGGTGGTAGCTGGTGTTAGGTGGTAAAAAAAAAAAAAAAAACCGAAAACTCAAAACGGAAACACATTTTTTGTGTTTTCATTTTTTGGCCAAATTTATAAACTGAGACCACTAATTTATAAATTAAAAATTTTACTAAACAAGTTTTTATTTAAATTTTTAAAATTTTTATAAATATAAACAAAAAATTAAAAACGTAAGTGTTACCAAACGACACCGTAAAAATTCACCTCTAGTCATTCATGCTTCAATTCTCACTCAATTTTAGATGATAGTTGATAAAAGGATTGCATCCATGTACAAGTTCAAGTGTCCGTACTTTTTATGAAGGGATTATTAAAATAATTAAAAATTGCAATAATAACAATTTTTTTTTTATAAAAGGTAAATAATTCAAATGCTTACTTAAACTTAGGTCAAGTTTGACATCAATTAAATAATATAAAAAATTAAAAAATCACTATCTTATTTAATTCACATCATCTTATTTAAATCACATCACCTCTCTAACACATCACATCAAATCTAACCTAAATCCAACCCATATAAATCAAAAAATAAAAAAATATACTTTTTTAGAACATTCCAAACTAACCCTTAGACACTCCCAAGGGTTATCCTATGGTATTATACAGTTGACTCTCAACCTATGTAATGGTATGTTGTAGACTTGTACCCATACTTTGAACATCGGCTATAGTTCAATCAAGCCTGGAAGGCATGTCCTTCGTATCAACTGATTATGTTGACACCCAAAAGCTAATGATTTCGAGTGGTGCACTAGTAATACCAAGAATGATATAAGCAATTCTATAAATTCACCATATTATTATCGAAGCTTGGGCTAAAACTTTTGTTGAAAATATGGATTTATAAGCTTATTTTTTGATAACTTTGAGCCTAAAAATAAGTGGAACCTACACGCCTATCGAGGTGGTTTAAGTGGTGATGTGTTCCTTGCCACAAGAAAAGTCACACCTCAAAGTCGGTTTGTCTAAACTATTTCTAAGTAAATGGAAAGTTAACGTCATTTTCAGCTTTATGAAATTTAGAAAAGTTGAAAAAACTACGTGGGTTAGTCAAATTGGTTGTCCCACATTGCAACAGAAAGAGAGTTTACATGAAGATATAAACTCTAGATTGGCACCCTTGGATTGGACCCCAAGGAGCACCCAAGTTTTGTGAAGGGGAGAGTTATGGACCAAGCATGGTTCAAATCAAATACCACACACGCACACGATCTATCTCGGCTAGGCATGGGTGTGGGTGTGGGTGTGGGTTGACCATTAAGTTTTTGGGCAAAATTCATTTAAATTTTTTCCAAAATTTTTGAACGGAATTTTTAATTTCAAATTTGAAAATTCAAACTCCAACTAATGTGACCTTTCACACCAGTCCGAAATTCTCTTCTTTTTTCCAGTAGATTCAAATTGTTTTCAACAGATTTAATCTTGCACCTGTTTAGTTCAAATTCAGACCAGTTTGGACCTTCTGAACAGCCACCACCTTGTCTATAAGTACAGGCCTTTCCAGTAGTTCAAAAGAAATTTAATTGTTTTTTTTTCCTTCCTCATTTTTTTTTTCTATTTTTTGCATTATTCTTCATATTAGTTCATAGAAATATTTCTGAGAGTGCAGAACACAAGTTGTGGTTCGCTAAACAGATTGTTTGTAGTGCTACTACAATCTGTGTAAGATCACTGTATCGTGGGAGATAAACTCCGTTATTTCGCAAGCAGCTGAGCTGGGCGAATCTGTCTTAAGGATAAAGTGTCACACACTCAACTTGATCATCCTTGTTCGTAATCTGTTCCGATAAATAAATCCTGTAAGTAATTTAGTTTAGTTGTTTGATTTGTTTCAAGTTATTTTATTATACACAAAAGATTGTTTCAACAATCTGAAGATAGTTTCAGATTATTCCGTTTATGCAGAATTTTCATTTGTTTCATTTTCACAGTTTTTTACAAAATTTATTTTCTATATGGGTTTTTTCAGAATTAAAATTCTGGTTTTTTCGAAAATAAAATTCTTAGTTTTTCAATAATTAAAATTCTAGTTTTCAGTTTTATAAATTATTGACATTGGATTTGGTTTTATAGAATTTATATTCTATGCTTATACAAAGTAATATTCTTGTTGGAAAATTTAAATAACAGTGATATACTGTTTATCATAGACTTTTTCAGAATATTAATTTGTGATCATAATTTTCTGTGTGGAACTAATTTGTTTAAATAAAATTTATTTTCAAATTAATTTGAAATAAAAGTTACAATTTTGTTTCTTTTATTTTTTACAGAATTAAATTATGTGTTTTATGGTTTAATTTTCTATGTAGTATTAAAATTCTAATTCATGGCTGTTGAAACTGCTCAAACCTCGAATCTGACTGGTGTTGCGACTGCCCTTATCACTGATGCTGTTATGACAGTCCCAGTAAATCACAAGGAAAAGCCAAAAAAGTTCCTAGTAACTAACTTTAAAAGATGGCATCAGAAAATGCTATTCTATCTTATTACATTGAATCTGACGCTTTTCTTGCGTGAGGATCTTCTTTGTGATAAAAAGGATGAAAGCCCGGCAAGTGGTTGTTACGGTCGATCCTTGGAAATATGTGGATTTCCTTATATCTTGAATGGGCTTGATAGTACTTTGTACAACATTTATAGCCCTATTAAGACGACAAAGGAATTATGGGAGTTGTTGGAGAAAGAATACAAAACAGAAGATGTTGGCTTGAAGAAATTCGTGGTGGGCAAAATTTTGGATTTTATAATGGTTCAGCCAAGTTCAGTATCTCCAACTCATTTTGCATGACATCCATTCAGAAGGCATGTCGCTAAGCGAGTCCTTCCAAGCCGTTGATCTAATTAAAAAATTATCACAAGGATTGAAGGAATTCAAAAACTATCTCAAGCACAAAGAAATGACTTTGAAAGAGTTGATTGTGCGACTGAGAATTAAGGAAGACAACTGGACTTCTAAAAAGTGGATTGGAAAGCGTCCTATAGAGTCTAAGACAAATGTGGTGGAACATGCACCAAAAGCAAAGAAATGAAAATTCTCCGGAGAAAGTTCCTCACAAGGCTCTAAGAGAAGGGACATCAAGATATTCAAGTTTAATGGCAAATCTTATATCTGTGATAAAGATGGACACCTAGCCAAAGATTGTCGTAACAAGCGCAAAGGTAAAGGAAAGTCAAGTAAGAAACCTGCTCAAGCCAATGTTACTGAAATGAACAGAATCTCCAATGGTGTTGATGACATAAACCTTTCAGCCGTTGTCTCTAAGGTCAACCTTGTTGGAAATCCCAAAGAATGGTGGGCGGACATTTGAGCCACTCATCACATTTGTGCCGACAAAAAGATGTTCTCCTCATATTCAGTGGTGGACAATGGAGAATAACTGTTCATAGGCAACTCCTCAACTTTTAAAGTCGAAGTACAAGGAAAGGTGATTCTAAAGATGACATCTGGAAAGGAACTTACCCTCAACAATGTGCTGCATGTTGTTGGAAAATTGGCTTTTATAAGGCTTATTTTGGGCCAAATTTAATCCCAAAATTAAGTAGGCCCCAAATGTCTTTTGGGGCGGATCCAAAGAGGTGACGTGTTTCTTACCGTGTGGTAAGTCACACGGTGAAGACGATTCGTCAAAACCATTTATGAGTAAATGAGAAGTTGACGTCGTTTTCGAGTTCGTGGAATTGGACATTTAAGGAATTAAATGTGAGTTTTCTTGAAATAGGTTGTCCCACATTGAAACTTTAAGAAAGCTTGTATATGTATATAAGCTCTAGAGAACAATACTTGGGTTGGGCCCTAAGGGGCACCGCAAGTTTGTAGACAGGATGAGTTATGGACAAAATAAACCTTAGCCCAAACCACTACACGCGCGCTACCGTCGAGCCGAGCCGTGCTCGGCGTGAGTTGTAGGTCGAGTCGATTCTTATATTAATTTTTTGGACAAAATTCATTTGAATTTTTTCCAAAAATTATTGTGGGAAATTAATTCAAATTTGAATTCAAAATTTCTGTCCAAACAAACTTTCCCTAGTTCATTTATTCCTAACAAATTAAACTGTCCAAACAGTTTTCAAATCTGTTTGAACCCGGACAGATTCAAATATGCCAGACAGGTTTTTTTTCTAAACTGCTATAGTTTCTGGACAGTTTTCAAACTGCCTAGCAGTTAATCTATTGAAACAGTTTGCAGATTTGTTTGAATTCAAACAGCATCTGTTCAAATTCAAAACTATACCTGCTCACTTCTTTTACACCTGTTCAGGTCAGATTAATTTGCTTATATATATTAGCCTTTTTAGCAGTCTTGGACATGGAAAAAATAGTTTGAAAAATTCCTTTTTTGTCAACTTTGCTATTTTGGTGCATTATTCTTCATATTAGTTTTAGAATAAAATTAAAGAGAGTATAAAACACAAGGTTTTAGTTCACAGGACAAATTTGTTTGGAGTGCTACTACAAATTTGTGAAGATCATTATATCCTGTGTAACGCCCTCAAAATTTAGCCCATTAAATATAAAACATAACATACATTATTAAAAGAAAACATTATATTATTTCATTCATCAGAGTATTACGAAATAAAGTATCAAAATAAATGCCCTACGGGCTTACATCTTGCCAAGCCAACACTTGGACACAATTCCATGAGTTCTAACTCAAAACAAATAAAGCCCTAGGCTTGAATGTTTACATAATTCAAATAAAACAAATAAAACATATAAAGCAAGTCTTCAAATCCAAATCCTCACAAGCTAAGTCTTTGGAGGTAGTGAACCACCTGAACCTGAAAATGAAGTTCCCATATAGGGTGAGCCACAGCCCAGTAGAGAAATACTAAACCAAGCATAAGAATTAACTAAAGCAGTAGCACCCGATACATGGTTAACACAAGATAATCAATTTAAAATTTTATGACACGAATGTCTACATTGTCTATGACACATGGTGTATGACACAATACACCTTCCATTTATACAGACATGGCTCAGAACCTGGCCAAACAACTCAACAAGGATAACAGATCAGGTTGAACCTTTCTTACACAAAATAAACACACATGCTGGTGTTATAACAATCACAATCAAATCCACTTCCATACTTCCTTACCGATACACATGGTGGTGATGTGTCACATCAACAACTAATAGAAACATTTCTATTATCAATAAGCACCCACATATGTGATGCTACTGGAGTCCATCCCCTATCTCCTCCCAAAAAATCCGGTTTAGAGGTCCATCCCCTATCTTCCCCTAAACCGTGGAGTTCATCCCTTATCTCCTCCAAAACCAAATGCATATGCAACATAATCAATACTTGACATACACAACACATAATCAATACATGAATATTCTGTATTAATTTAACAGTCAAATAAACGACTCAATTTCAATTATACCTAAGCCGCATGCAAGGTCTACAACAATCAATAGCTATCCTCCACCAATAGTCCAAAACAATTATTTCTAAGCAAGAAATAACTATAACAATAAATGTAATTTCGATATTCTCAAAGGTAAGTATTTAAACTACCAAATACATCATTAAACCATTAACTTTCCCAGTCTCATGAATTTAACCCACTATCACAATCTTCCCTTAAATTAATTATATAAATTAATCTATGACAAAACCCTAAGGTTTCTCCCAAAATTACCAAACTACCCCCACATACCAAATACCACTACTTAGGATTAAAACGCATAAATGGAGTAGGAAATCCCTACCTCGAAGAAATAACTCAAAAAGGAGAAGATGAAGATGATGCCCAAAACTTCAAAGTGCTCCAAACCAACAATTGCTCAGATTAAATGAAAGCCCTCACTCTCCTCTACCTTTTTAATGAAGGAACTAGGTTAGATATGCACTCTAAATAGATGAAACCTAGGAGAGAAGGTGAGTTGGGAGAGAGAGAATTCGTAACCTAGGGTTTTATAAACTGAAAGGGGCTAAAAAAACTGTTTTAAAACACGCTGCTACGTATTTAAATCTGATAGGCTCGCTCGAGCGAAGACATGGTCGCTCGAGCGACCAGACACAAGAAAGACTCGCTCAAGCGAAGAAAAGCTCGCTCGAGCCAAGAATGCAATGCTTCAGTGCGCAACCCGAAGCATGCTCGGCGACAGAATGCTCGCTCGGCGAAGAACTTCAACATACACCTCGCTCGCTCGAGCGAAGAAACGCTCGCTCGAGCGAAGAAACACTGCTCTCAGGTCTATACTAGACGCAATCGCTCGCTTGAGCGAAGAAACCCTGGCTCGAGCCACCAGAGACAAAACTCAACCCTCGCTCGAGCGACCAACTCAAAAACTGGACAGCAACACTTGGTTTCCGAACCCAACCAACCCGAAACAAACCTATCCAATACATCCTATAACTCCAAATGCGAAAATAAAGGATGACAACAACAATTATACCACAGTCAAATCTACGGAACCTAAGTCCGGATACAATAATTAAATGGGAAAGGACCGGGGTCGCTATATCCTGGGAGATAAACGTCACTTTACCGTAAGCACCGTAGTGAAGCGAATCTGTCTTAAGGACAGAGTGTCACACACTCGACTTGGTCTTTTATTTTTCATTCGGTTCGATAAAATAAATTCTATAAGTTATTTATTTTATTTTGTTTGATTTAGTTTCAATTTATTTTATTTACACAGAAGATTGTTCCAACAATCTTAAGACAGATTCGAGTTATTCTGTTTACAGAATTTTTGGTTTATTTCCTTTCTTCTTTCTTTTTTTTCTTCTTACAAAAATTATTTTCTGTGATTTTACAAAATAATATTCTGGTTGGAAAACAAATAATAGTAATATACTGTTTGACAGATAATAGTTATATGCTGTCTATTTTTTTTGACAACTAGTAGTAATATACTGGTGTCATTAACAATTCAGAATATTTATTTGTGGAATTTTGTCAGAAATTAATTTTGATTTTCTTAATTTATTTCTGAGTGTTCATTAATTAAAAATTCTATTTTAGTTTTTTTTTAATTATTGAAGTGTTACAGAAATTTAATTTTTCTGTGTGGAATTAATTTGTTTAAATAAAATTTTATTTTATTTCCAACTTAATTGAAAAATAAAAGTTACATTCTTGTTTCTTTTATTTTTACAGAATTTAATTCTGTAATTTTGGATTAATTTTCTGTGTAGTATAAATTCTAATTCTAATTTTTTTTTTCTAATTTAGAATTCATGGCTAATGAAATTAATGCCCAAACAAGTATTAGTGTGGTGGCTGCAATTGCACCAATCCTCTCTCCTGTTGTGACAATACCGATAAATCACAGTGAGAAGCCAGAGAAGTTCTCAAGAACTGATTTTAAAAGATGACAACAGAAAATGTTGTTCTATCTTACAACTGTGAACCTGGCTCGTTTTCTCCATGAGGATACTCCTATTTTGAAAGAGGATGAAACCGACCGGCAAGTGGTTGCTGTGGTCGATGCCTGGAAACATGCTGATTTCCTTTGTCGGAACTACATCTTGAACGGACTTGACAACACATTATACAATGTCTACAGCCCTATCAAAATAGCAAAGGAACTTTGGGAGTCTTTGAAGAAAAAGTACAAAACGGAAGATGTCGGCTCAAAGAAATTTGTGGTTGGCAAATTCCTGGACTTTGTGATGGTTGATTCGAAGACTGTAATTAGTCAAGTTCAAGATCTCTAACTCATTCTGCATGACATTCACACAGAAGGCATGTCTCTCAGTGAATCCTTCCAAGTTGCAGCCTTAATTGAGAAATTACCACAAGGTTGGAAGGAATTCAAAAACTACCTCAAACACAAACGTAAAGAAATGTCTTTAGAAGAATTAATTGTGCGTTTGAGGATTGAGGAGGACAACCGCAATTCTGAAAAGTGGGTTGGTAAGCATCCTATGAAGTCTAAGGCAAATATGATGGAACATGCTCCAAAAGCAAAGAAACGGAAATTTTCTAGAGAAAGTTCATCACAAGGCTCTAAAGGAGGAGAAATTAAAATGTACAAGTTTAATGGCAAGTGTTACATCTATGATAAAGAGAGACATCGGGCCAAAGATTGTCGTAACAAAGGAAAAAGCAAAAGCAAAAGAAGAACAAGCAAGAAGCCTGCTTAAGCCCATATGACCAAAGTAGACAATATTTCTAATGGTGTAGATGACATCAATCTTTCTGCAGTTATTTTCGAGGAAAATCTTGTCGGAAATCTTAAAGAATGGTGGGTGGACACTGGTACTACTCGCCACATTTGTGTCGACAAAAAGATGTTCACATCTTACTCTATAGTGGACAATGATGAACAACTTTTTATGGGCAACTCCTCAACTTCCAAAGTTGAAGCACAAAGAAAGATTGTACTCAAGATGACATCTGGAAAGGAACTCACTCTCAACAATGTGCTGCATGTACTGGACATTTGCAAGAATCTTGTTTCCAGATCTTTGTTGAGTAAAAATGGGTTTAGGCTAGTGTTTGAGAGTGATAAATTTGTACTTACTAAGAATGGGATGTATGTAGGAAAATGTTACATGTCTGATGGCCTTTTCAAGATGAATGTAATGACCGTTGTACCCTTAGTTATTAATAAAAATACATATTCTTCTTACTTGCTTGAGTCTTCAAATTTATGACATGGTGGATTAGGACATGTTAATTATGGATCTTTACGAAGATTAATTAATATGGAATGTTTACCTAAATTTGATATTGATTCAAATCATAAATGTGAAATTTGCGTTGAGGCAAAATTATCCAAAACTCCTTTTCATTTAATTTAAAGAAGTTCGGAACCACTTTAATTAATTCATAGTGACATTTGTGATTTTAAATCAATTCAAACAAGAGGTGGGAAAAAATATTTTATCACTTTTATAGATGACTATACTAGATATAGTTATATTTATTTAATTCGAACCAATGATGAAGCTTTGGAAACTTTCATTCAATATAAGAATGAAATTGAAAATCAACTTGGTAAGAAAATAAAAAAACTAAGAAGTGATAGAGGTGGTGAATATAAATCACCTTTTGGTGAGTTTTGTAAAGAACATGGAATAATTCATCAAACTACCGCTTCTTATTCACCTCAGCAAAATGGAATTGCTGAAAGGAAAAATAAGATTTTAAAAGAAATGATGAATGCCATGTTAATAAGTTCCGAATTACCTCAGAACTTGTGGAGGGAAGCAATATTTTCTACAAATTATATTTTAAATAAAGTGTCCCGAAAGAAAGTGAATCAAATACCTTATGAAATGTGGCATGAGAGAGTACCATCCTACAAATACTAAAAAATGTGAGGGTGTTTGGCTAAAGTGGCTATTCCTAGTCCTAAAAAGACTAAGATATGTCATAAAACAGTTGATTGCATTTTCATTGGTTATGCCAAGAATAGTAGTGCATACCGGTTTTTGATTCATAAATCAGAATATTCTGAAATGCATATAAATACTATTATTGAATCTCGGAATGCATCTTTCTTTGAACATATATTTCCAAATAAGACTGGATAAGAGACTAGTAACAATAAAAGAGCTCATGATACTATTACTAATCAGGATCAAGAACAAAATCAAGAACAAGAGCAAGATCAAATTGATGAGGAGGAACATAGGTGTAATAAACGTGCTAGAACCTCAAAATTTTTTGGTCCAGATTTTCTAACATATTTGTTAGAAAATGAGCTTTTAACTTTTAAAGAGGCTATGTTTAGTCCTGAAGCTCTTTTATGGAAAGAAGCTGTCAATAGTGAAGTTGAATCCATCTTGCAAAATCACACTTGGGAATTGGTGGATTTGCCACCAGGTTGTGAACCTCTTGAATATAAGTGGATTTTCAAAAGGAAAATGAAAGTGGATGGATCAATTGACAAATATAAGGCAAGACTTGTGGTCAAAGGATTCAGACAAAAAGAAGGTCTAGATTACTTTGACACATACTCACCGGTTACTAGAATAGCATCCATTAGAATGCTAATTGCTATTGCGCCTTTGTACAATCTAGAAATTCATCAAATGGATGTGAAAACCGTTTTTTTAAATGGTGAGTTAGATGAAGAAATTTACATGGAACAACCAGAAAGTTTTTTGTTCTAGGAAAAGATAAGAAAGTGTGTAAATTGGTTAAATCATTATATGGTTTAAAATAAGCGCCAAAGCAATGGCATGAAAAATTTGATAAGGCAATGATGTCAAATGGATTTAAAATTAATGAGTGTGACAAATGTGTTTATATTAAAAACACAGACAAAGGTTATGTTATTGTATGTCTTTATGTGGATGATATGCTCATCATAGGTAGTAATAATGACATGATTAAAACTACCAAGAAAATATTGAATAAACATTTTGACATGAAGGGCATAGGCATTGCTGATGTAATTCTTGGTATGAAAATTACCAAAACATCAGAAGGATATACTTTGTCACAATTTCATTATATTGAGAAAATACTTGACAAATTTAGCAAAGATGATGATCATCTTGCTAGAACACCTGTGGATGTTAATTTGTTTCTTTCTAAGAATGTACAGGAAAGTATTTCTCAATTACTGTATGCCCAAATTATTTGAAGCTTAATGTACTTGATGAACTGCACTCGCCCGGATATTGCTTATGCAGTAAGTAAATTAAGTAGATATACAAGTAATCCAGGAGTAGAACATTGGAAACCAATAATAAGGGTTCTAAGATATCTCCGATTTACTCGTAACATTGGGCTGAATTATACTAGATATCCAACAGTACTTGAAAGATACTGTGATGCAAATTGGATATCGGATACTAGAGACTCAAAGTCCACTAGTGGGTATGTCTTTACTCTTGGTGGGGTGGCTGTATCTTGGAAATCTTCCAAACAAACTTGCATAACTAGGTCTACTATGGAATCATAATTCATAGTTTTAGATAAAGCTGGGGAAGAGACAAAATGGCTTCGCCACTTCCTTGAAGATATTTCAATATGGCCAAAACCGGTGCCTGCTATATGCATACATTGCAATAGTCAATCAGTAATAGGTAGAGCACAGAGTCATATGTATAATGGTAAGTCACGATATATTCGCCGACGACATAACACCATGAGACAACTACTTCTAATGGAATTATTTCCATTGAATATGTGAAGTCTAAAGACAACATAGCGGATCTACTAACCAAAGGGTTAGCAAGAGAGTTAGTTGAGAATTCATCGAGGGGAATGGGACTTAAGCCTGTTAAATAAGAGTTACCACAACGGCAACCCAACCAAGTTGACTGGAGATCCCAAGATTTAGGTTCAAAAAGACAACCGAGTTGTGTATGACTCAGAAGGATCACTAGGGAGTTAAACTCCTATCTATTTCTATGATAAAATAGTGATGTCTACAGTATTTCAGGTTAAGTAATACTTTTAATGATTCTTATATCTAGGTATACCTAGTAGAGTATGGCAGGATACTCTTCATAAGAATCACCTATATGAGTGTGAACTGGGCCGGTTCTATGAGATTTGTGAATGGCTACAATTCTCCAGAGCACTCATGAAAGATCATGTTGTTCAGGGCCAAAATAAACACAATAATGAGAACTAAGCGTATGCGGAGATATACTGTATGAGTTCAATTGTCTTGGTTTACACAAACGGCTGAACAGTTCAAGACATCATGTGTCAGTGGTTAGCTAGTAAATCCGATAGTGTCTCACAAGGGAAGGTTCAAAGTCAAAAGCTACCTATCATTTGCAGAATATTTCCAATTTCTGTACTCTCTGTAATTAGATCATATTGTTGCATTTTCTCTTCATCAAATTCCATTCATGTGGGGGATTGTTGGAAAATTGTTTTCTATAAGGCTTATTTTGGGCCAACTTTGAGCCCAAAATTGAGTGAGTCCAAAATTGAGTGGGCCTCAAACGTCTTTTGGGCTAGGTCCGAAGAGTTGACGTGTTCCTTACCACGTGGTAAGTCACACGGTGAAGACGGTTCATCAAAACCATTTATGAGTGAATGAGAAGTTGACGTCGTTTTCGGGTTCATGGAACTGGATATTCAAAGAATTAAATGTGGGTTTCCTTGAAATGGGTTGTCCTACATTGAAATTTTAAGAGAGCTTGTATATGTATATAAGCTCTAGAGTACAATACTTGGGTTGGGCCCCAAAGGGCACCCCAAGTTTGTAGAAGGGAGGAGTTATGGACAAAATGAACCTTAGCCCAAACCACCACACACACACGTGTGTCGCCGCCTGCCGAACCGAACCGTGCTGGGCGCGGGTTGTGGGTCGAGTCGGTTCTTATATTAATATTTTGGACAAAATTCATTTGAATTTTTTCCAAAAATTATTGTGGGAAATTAATTCAAATTTGAATTCAAAATTTCTATACAAACAAACCTTCTCCAGTTCATTCATTCCCAATAGATTAAACTATCCAAACAGTTTTCAAATCTGTTTGAACCCGGACAGATTCAAATCTACCAGACAGGTTTTTTTTCTAAACTGCTGCAGTTTCTGGACAGTTTTCAAACTACCTAGCAATTAATCTGTTGAAACAGTTTGTAGATCTATTTGAATTCAAACAACATCTGTTCAAATTCAAAACTATACATGTTCACTTTTTTTGCACCTATTAAGATTGATTAATTTGCTATATCTGACCTTTTTAGCAGTCTTGGACATGGAAAAAACAGTCTGAAAAATTCCTTTTGCTGTCTAACTTTGCTCTTTTGGTGCATTATTCTTCATATTAGTTTTAGAATAAAATTAAAGAGAGTATAGAACATAAGGTTCCAGTTCGCCAGACAAATTTGTTTGGAATGCTACTACAAATTTGTGAAGATCATTGTTTCCTAGGAGATAGACGTCACTTTACCGTAAGCACCGTAGCGGGGTGAATCTATCTTAAGAATAGAGTGTTACATACTCGACTTGGTCTTTTATTTTTCATTCGGTTCGATAAAATAAAGTCTATAAGTTATTTATTTCATTTTGTTTGATTTAGTTTTAATTTATTTTATTTACACAAAAGATTGTTCCAAAACATGTATCGGACATTCGCAAAAATCTTGTTTCTAGATCTCTGTTTAGCAGAAATGAGTTTAGGCTAGTTTTTGAAAGTGACAAATTTGTACTTACCAAAAACATGATTTATGTAGGAAAAAGGTTATATGAATGATGGCCTTTTCAAAATGAATGTAATGACTATTGTCTCTTCTATGATTAATAAAAATCCATTTTCTTCTTACTTGCTTGAGTCTTCTAATTTATGGCATGGTAGATTAGGACATGTTAATTATGGATCTTTGCGTAAATTAATTAATATGAAATGTTTACCTAAATTTGAAATTGATCAAAATCATAGATGTGAAATTTGTATTGAGGCAAAATTAACTAAAACTCATTTTCATTCAATTGAAAGAAGTACGATACCACTTGAATTAATTCACAGTGATATTTGGGGCTTTTTTGGCTATTTTAGTCACAAAAGACAAAATAAGCTACTTTAGCCACAAAAAATAAAATATCACATCCAACCTATAATCATTACACTCTTCTCTCACAAAAAAAGCTAAAAAAGCCAAAAAGCCATTCCCAAACCAAGCTTTTTACCCAGGCTAAAATAGTCAAAAAAGCCAAAAAATCAAAAAGCCAACCCACTTTCCAAACGGAGTTATCACTTTTATAGATGACTATGCTAGATATAGTTATGTTTATTTAATTCGAACCAATAATGAAATTTTGAAAACTTTCATTCAATATAAGAATGAAGTTGAAAATCAATTTGGTAAGAAAATTAAAATTCTAAGAAATGATAAAGGTGGTGAATATGAATCACCTTTTGGTGAGTTTTGTAAAGAACATAGAATAATTTATCAAACCACCGTTCCTTACTCACTTCAGCAAAATGGAATTGCTAAAAGGAAAAATAAGATTTTAGAAGAAATTATGAATGCCATGTTAATAAATTCTGGATTACCTCAGAACTTGTGCGGGGAAACAATACTTTCTGCTAATTATATTCTTAATAAAGTATCACGAAAGAAAGTGAATCAAATACCTTATGAAATGTGGCTTGGGAGAGTACTATCTTACAAATACTTAAAAGTGTGGGGGTGCTTGGCTAAAGTGCCTATTCCTAATCCTAAAAAGACTAAGATAGGTCTGAAGATTGTTGATTGCATATTCATCGATTATGCCAAGAATAGTAGTGTATATTAGTTTTTGATTTATAAGTCAAAACACTCAGAAATACATGTAAATATTATTATTGAATTTAGGAATGTATTTTTCTTTGAACATGTCACTACAACAAAATACACTTTTGGCGACTAAAAAAAATTTAGTCACCAAAAGTTGTGGGATTGGCAACCAAAAATAATATTAGTCAGCAAAAGTCAAATATTTAGCTACTAAGTTTTTTAGGTCGGGAAATATTGATCATTGGCAACAAAAAAAAAAATTTAGTCGCTAAAAATATCACAATTGGCGATTAAAATTTTTTTTAGTAGCTGTATAGCTAGTTTTGACTAAGAAAAATTGTTTAGCAGCTGAATGAAAAAAAAAAAAAATTATATTTGACGACCAAAAGTTTGGTCGCCAAAAGTATATTTTTAGCGACAAAAGAATATTTTAATACTTGTATAATTAGTTTTAACTACTAAATTTGTTTAGTAGTCGAATGAAAAGAAAAAAATTATTTTTTATCTTTGGCGACCAAAAGTTTGGTCGCCAAAAGTATATTTTCAGTAACAAAAGAATATTTTAGTAGCCGTATAGTTAGTTTTAGCTACTAAAATTGTTTAGTAGCCGAATGAAAAGAAAAAAATTACTTTTTATCTTTGGTGACCAAAATTTTGGTCGCCAAAAGTATATTTTTAGCGACAAAAGAATATTTTAGTAGTCGTATAGTTAGTTTTAGCTACTAAAATTGTTTAGTAGCCGAATGAAAAGAAAAAAAAAATTATTTTTGGCGACCAAAAGTTTAGTCGCCAAAAAACTAAAATATTTGGAGGGAGATTTCAAATTTTGAGGGGATTAAAAAAGTAATTAGCTACTAAAATATTTAGTCGCAAATTGTTATTAATTATATATGTATTTTGTTTCCAACCCAAACTGTAACAAACTAGCAACTCTCTCTCTCTCTCTCTCTCTCTCACTCAGTGTTTCTCTCCTTCTCATTCTCTCTCCTCGTTGCTCCGCTTCCCTCCATTTCTCACTACTGCTCCTCCTCGTGTTCACTAGCAACCAGAGCATCTCCTCCTCCTCCACCATCGCTATCGTGAAGAGGGAAGACTGTAAACTCACCAAACATGACTATATTTTCTCCGAATGGAAGGTCTCTGTCTCTGTCTCTGTCTTTGTCTTTGTCTCTGTCTCTGTCTCTCTCTCTCTTTCTCTCAATTTCGCAAAAACAATTATCATTATGAGAGACCCTTGTTCAAATGTCCCAAAAAACAATGAAAGAAATTTGGATTTCTAAGATTGTGGATGTTCTTCTTTTATATATATATATATAATTGAAGTCATCTAAGTTAGCATCCTATTGATGCAACTTTTAGTGGGTTGCAACAGAGATCTGTCATTCATTCACACCTCATGTGCCAGTGTTTGTGAAAATAGATTGGTCTGTTTTCCTATGTTGGTGAGTGTAGACCGCCCGAACTCGCTCCGCGCGCCCCCTTTTTGGAGAGGGCGCGAATTGTAGTTCTAGCTACTATAGTTCAGACTCTTGTCACGGTTCTGAATCTAATCTCACAAAGTGCAATGTAAGACTGATAAATTACCAAAGAGTCTAAATTCGGCAAATCGTTTTGGAAAATCAATTTTGAATCAAAAAGCGCCAAACATGAACTGCTTTGCCAGATTTCAAAGTCGTCATCTAAATATTTTGTTTTTGGAAAATTTAGGAAACCCTGACTCGTGCCTAAGGCCACGTGTCCGTCATCACCAAAGTTGCCTAAGCTTGGGAACTTGGGTACGAGAGGGGAAGGTTATGAAATGAGCACCCTCGCTCGCCCGATCAAAGGATCGGCCTCTACTAAGCATGATATGTTGTTTTGAAAACACATGTGTTCTTATTTCGGTTATTAGCCAACTTTACTATGTGATGCGCACAGCATACAAGTATAGACTAGATCACTCGAATTGGAACAAAACATCTCATGTTTGTTTTTGAAAATGGTTTGAAAGTACTACTCGCAAGTAGGCTAAGACGTGGATTTGCCACCCTCAAGTGGGCTTAGAAAACATGTTTTTGCCACTTCGCAATGTGGGCTTAAAACGCACATTTTGATGAATTGTTCCAATTCAAGCAACGAAGCCTTCATCCACAGGCATTCATGCAGTTAATCAATTAAGCAATTAGCCTCATGGCAAGCATGCTATCATGGCAGTCACTTATACATATGCAAGGATGCTAAAGCATAAACACTCACAGTATACTCCGAGCCAAAACAGAAGTTATGTTAAAAATCAATGCATGATCCTAGCTATGTTAACAATGCCTAATACAACACATGCAAAAATGTAACTAAGTGGGCTTAGCTATCTAAGATGGCATATGGATGCAATACTTGATAACATGCTTTGAAACACGTATTCAAGTAAGTGTATTGAAATACAATGCAGTTTGAATGATGCGCCGAGCCCCGTGTATGCAAGACAAAATGAATGATGCACGCATGCAAACATAAGTATGCTAATTGAAACATAACCTAAAACTAACCATCAAAAGCTGGTAAATAAAATGGAGAAAGACATGGGGTTGGAAGACATTCACACACACACGCACACTTATTACAACATTTTCCCTCTCGATGGAGAGTCTGAATAATAAACTAACTAGCTACACTAATTAAACTAATTATTACAAAACAAATCGATTAATCAAGCACATTAACTAATTAAGTACAAAACCGATGAATTAGCTAACTAAGTAAAGCATTCATGATTAAAAAGGTCCTCGGGGCGAGGGGTGCATGCATGCTCGATCGCCTTGCTCGGAAATCCATTGCTATACCCAGAATTGCCTCTGTTTGCATCTAATTTGATCTCTGAAAAGTGCACTAACTTCCAGATTACTTATGCTCCAACATGGGGACCTCTGTTGAAATTGCCGACCGAAAAAAGAACATGGGACCGGAAAAACTAGTTGTAGACCAGAAAAAGTGGTCGGTCGACCACCCTTACTGGTCAGCCGACCAGTTGATTTGCCAAACTCCAGTTTTGCTGCAACAGAGAACAACAAGGGGCATAGCAATGTATTTGCAAGATATGTGTGCACAACTACCCTCCCTATCATTTCTCAAGCTCAAGGGAGTGCGGTACTTGACTCTCGGGCCACCAATCGAGCATCGCAACGCATAATGGCCGAGAAGCCAAGTTTGCACAAGTCAATGTCAATGAATGCACAAATAACACATAAGGGCCTCCACCTCTATCATGCTTGATCAAGAGGGTCAGCGACCAAGAAATACTATACGTTTCATCACTTTAAGTATGAAACGTTCGACATTCCTCGTGTTTGGATTAACGTCCAATCCAAACACATGTAACGCAAACAGGATGATCAACCTTCAATGCTAAAGTGACATGCGCAAGACTCTATCATGTAAGCAATGCATGCATGGCATGTTTAAAAGCTAAGGCATCAAAGCTAATGAAACATATTACACATGAGGCATGCACTATCAATCTCAAATGGTCAAACCAACCTTGGACAGAGGTCGAACATACCAAAACAGTGGCTGAAATATGTTAAGATCAAGGCATACAACACAAGGAGAACATGCTCATTTGATGGCTCATTAACAATGCACAAAGACATAACTCTCAAAAGCTCTCAAGGAACGAAAGAAGTGAGAACATGACACACGCACATGCTCTAAAATAACATGTTAAACGATGCCCAAACATGCAACCATCACAAATATAACATAGTAGGGTGCTCAAAACTCAAGACTAGCTATGGTACTTGCACCATGGCCATATCAAGCAAGCCCCAAAGGGCCAAGATGACTCAAAATAGTCCCAAGGCAGGTCAAAACATTACAAAACATGCATGGAGTAGAGCTAACACATGTTAGAATGTGAGGCATAAAGCATGACGTATGCAAGGCCAATGAGTGGGATTACACTACACTACCAAAACCAAGCATGAGGTGACTTCACCAACAAAAATAAGAGTTGTAACATGGTAAAATAACACCAAAAACATACTGAGATGGTAGCCCAAAAGCTTAGGCAAGCGTGCATACAAATTAGCCCATGGTCAAGATATAAGGCACAACTCTCCAAAAGCATTGAAAGAGTGAAGCATGTGAGAGTATGTCTACACTACATGCACTAAAATCATGTGAGAGATGAGGCCAAATCATGCAAACAACTCAAGTAAAGCATGCTAGAGACTTTGAAACTCAAAGCTAGTGAGCAAGATTGCACTATGGCTATACAAAGCAAGGCATACATGACCAAAACCACTTAAAATAGAGCTTAAGCATGGCAAAAGATGAGTAAAAGCTTGCTGGAGTAGAACCGAAACATGCTAAAGTGATAGGCCAAAACACCAAGTGAGCTAGGCTAGCATTCAAGATTGCACTACAAGTGCGTGAAGCATGCAAGAGGCAACCAAACCAACCCAAGATAGAGTTATGACATGGCAAATAATGGCTAAAAACATGCTTGAACTAAGCAAATTCAAGACATAAAGACATGCTACTTTGCAAGGCTACAAGTAGGATTACACTACAAGTGTAATAAGTATGCAAGAGGTGGCCAAGACAGCCAAAAAAAGAGTTAAGGCAGGTCTGAAAAGTCACAAAAATGAGTCTAAACAAAGCCACTAAGAAGTAGAAACACATGCTCTTTTGATGGGCCATCAACATATACAAACAAGAGAAGAGGAATGGGGATAACCCCCACCTATTTGGGACCTCAAAACCACCTTTCTACTACTGAAATTCCTCTGAGTTTTAGTGGTAAGAAAACCAAAAAGAGGTGGTCCCAATAGCTTTAAAAGTTAGCAAGAAGTTAAGCAAATAAGGCACAAGAGAGTGAGAGACACCCCTAACTCAAACAAGGCCTCAAACAACCTTTTAAAACACTTTAAAACAAAGGGTTTTGCAGTTGAAGGTTAAGCCAAAAGAAGCATGCAAAGGTGGCTAAGTATGCAATTAAAACAAAGCTTTAAAAGGGGGAATAGGACTCACCCTTGAAGAATAACAAGAACAGCCACTTCTGAGGCAAAGTCAAGCCAAAATCACTCAAATGCAACCTCCAAAAATCTCAGCTCAAGAGTGAAGGTGTTTCACTAGGTGTTTAATGCAAAAGTGTGAACAAAACTCACTTTAAGGCACAAAATAGCACAAATATAGAGAGAGAGGGAGACATCAAGAGAGAGAGATATGTTTAGCCCTAATCCAAATTTTTGAACCACTGAACAAGAGGGATGAAGCTTATATAGAATTTCATGCCTCAAGCTTGTTAGACAAGCTAGAGGCTTAGTGCAATCCTCTATACACGTATATGGAGGATGCATACATTGCCCCAACAGTGCACAGCAAGGAAAATATCTTGAGAGAAAGTGCAAAAATTGCCGACCAGTTAAAGTGGTCGACCGACCACTCCCCTTAGTCGACCGACCACCAAAAGTGGTCTACAGGGAATAAAACTGGTAAGCAAGGGAGGAAGAGGGTCTATAGAGAGAGTAGAAGGTGGTGGCAGTGAAGCCACCTTAGGTGGTCCTGAGACCACCCATCTAGTGACAAACTACCAAAAGTGGCTAGCAAGGAAGAAAAAGTGATCTATAGGGGAAAAATTGGTCTACACCCTGTTCCACCCTCGAGCAAAGAGTAACAAGGTTGGTTCAAAAACAAACCAAAAGGAAGAAAGACAAGAGTCATAAAGCAAGGCACTTTCGGTAGGAAGCCTCGAAAACTAGTCTATGGGCCACTACAAGTGGCCTACAAGAGGGAAAGGTAACCTACGGCTACAAAAAGTGGCCTACAGGCCTTTGTTTCTCTCTAGGCAAAGACGGCATGGCATGGTCCAAAAACCAGGCCAAGAGGAGACAGTTAAGAGGTCCCGAGACAAGACTTCAAGAAGGCCAAACCTCAAAACGAGCACAAACATGCACAAACACCGAGTGCACAGACAATGACGTTTGAGTCTTAAGGTCAGTAAAAAATGGGGTGTCTACAGTGAGCAAACTAACTTTTTTGATTTATGCTCACCAAGTGTATGTAAAAATGTCATAGAGAGGTTTTGAGGATTGGTTTGTTAGTTTAGTAATTAAGTTGACTGCATACTTTATTGTTGGTTGTACAATGAATTTATTTTTGTTTTTGCTAGGATTATTTGTTGAAATTTTGTTATTTTGTAGAATGTTGTTGTTAATCCTCATAACATAATTGTAAAATCTAAGCAAAATGAATTGTGATGAGATATTCTTGTTTCCATGAGTAATGCTACTCTTAGAATTGTCATATGTCCAATGCTCCTAACATCTTGCTATAGTTTTTAATGTGCAATGGACTAGGTTGGATAAGAATTGGGGGAGTATTATCTGTTGTCCTTGATTGTTTTTCTTTCCTTAATTTTTATTGGGCAATGCAAATCAATATCGGTCCTTAATGTTTGAAGTAAAAAAATTAAGCTCTTTGTAACCCTCACATTTGGTTTGTATGCAAGGAACCCCCTGTCTTGGATTATTATTTTTTAATTCTTAAATCTTTGAAGTAATGATGAAAAAGTAAAAACTGAAGTATCATACTTGTCTATTATAATGTCATATAATCAATTAAAACACATCAAGTTGACTTAGCTATTGCTAAAGAACTAATTGATGATATGACTTTTGGCTTTTCAGTTTCAGTAATCACAATATTCATTCTCCTGTACTAGTTAAAGAGAGAGGTTCTTATAAAATGAAATAAAGTTTCATGATGAAGTTTGTTATGGATGTGATTTGGCGGCTTTGGTTGAAGAACAATCAATCTCCCCCTACTTTTTTATAGTTCTTTATGCTAGTGACAAGCTTTTAGATACTCATTTTAGGCTATGGTTTCTTTTTATCGGCATTTTGGGCTATGGTTTTGTCATGCATTTGATAATTCTTCTACATATATGGCTTGAATATGCCTTTCTCTTTTGTTCTCATTAAGTTTTGCCACCATGACTTCACGGCAGAATCTTCCAATATACTGGGTTACTTGATGATTGTGGCTCTATTGGGCTTGATTTTAATTTGTTTTGTTGGATTGATGATTAGTGGAAATTTGCACAAGTCTTATTCACTCATAGTGGAAATAAGACTACTTTTGCTCATCTTGGTGTCCATTTGTTACTCTGGGTGTTAGTTCACGTTTTTTATTCAAAATTTATGTTCATTGTCACGACCCAAACACGTCCCTATGGGTTTAGCACCGTAATGGGCGATAATCGAAATTCTTGAAGGCACATGATAAAAAGATAACTGATGCGGGGCATGGCGGAAGCCAATACGATAAATAAACAATGTCAATGAGTGTGATGCATATGGAAAAAAGACTTTTCATACATTTATGCAATGATGACAAAGATATGTACATTATATACAACCATCGGGCGGGACTAAAACCCTATTAACCTGATGCAGTCTGATCTATCACGATTATTACAAAATGAATGCAGAGGCAGGCGGAAATAAAAACACCCCTAAGCCATAGCTTGGCAGGCTCCGAACCTCGCAGTGAGGCACAGTAGTTGACTGGACAAAACTAGGAGTCTACCCCGACGCTTCTAGCATTGGTCCGGTGCCTGTACACCTACATATATATATGAGCAATGAGCTAGAGCCTAGTGAATAACATAATGTGTAAAGAGGTATAGAATGAATGTCCTTACAGAAGTGAAAACAGTTTATTTCAATCAGTATATCAATTGTTCAGTACAGTAAACAGTCATATGTGGTACATCCTTTAGCATAACAGTAAATAGTAGGTCTTAAAAGACCGAGCGATGATGATGGCCATCAAGCGATGCTTGATGGTGGTTCCAATGAGAAATCAATGAGATCTCTTGAATGATCGATCGACTTGATGGTTGCTAAGGATGCCCTGTCTGATTCGAGAATATAGGACATACATTCATTGATTAACAATATCGATTGAAGCGATGCAGTTCAGTTGTTGAAGATAATCATTTTGAACATATCTTTACGATTGTTACTCACGAGTTACGGGCTCTGATGGGCTAGGCGTCTCTTGGAAAGCCAACCCTACCGCGATTCTGATTGAACACACACTAAGCTACACAGTTGGGAAAGATAATAACTTAATCCCTAATTGCCTCAGTGTGTTCTACATCTATATCCTCATTAAGATGTCTTAAACTAGGCCTAAGAATGCCTAGGATGGGATGAGGATGCAAAAATGTATTCAGGAAATAGTTTCAAAATTTTCAGCAGTCCTTCGGCGCATATTTCCCCACTCGAGCGGACATGCAGACAACGATTCCCACTCAAGCGTCAACTTACCCGCTCGAGCGGACCAAAAAGTACTGGATAGGTGAAATTCACGCTCGATCGGGCGCTCGATAGGGCGCTCGAGTAGCTCGGCGCCAAGACCTGAGCCTCACTCAAGTGCCAATTACCCTCGGCGTCTTTGCAAAGCAGTTAAAATCTTGGATGCTCAAATTCCCAACTCGAGCGCCACTTTCCCCGCTCGAGCGGGAGTGCAAAATTTGAAAAACCTAGATTGCATCTTCAAGCCAAAAACCAAGTTTAAATGCACTAAATTCGATCCTCTTCGGCCAAATTTCTGGAAAACATAAATAAACTCATAGAACATCATGATTCAAAGATCAATTTGATAAATCAAAGCCCAAGGGTGTTTCAATTAAATCCAATTTCAGCTCAAATTTCATGAACATGATTCAAACATGACATGCATGAATCAAACTCAATTCAAAGCTTCAAAACATGCTCTAATGAGCCAATTTCTTTCAAAAACAAGGTGAAATCATGGTCCTAAACATTAACATGAACATGCATGCAACATTTGCCATGAAATCAACCCAAAACTCACCAATGCACACATGCATGCAACAATTAAGCTTTAATTCAACATGCAAGAACTAAATCATGCCTTAGCTCTACAATTTGGCATGAATCATGCAAGAATTAACTTAAATACACAATAAAGAAGGGCAATGAACTACCTTAGGTCTAGTGGTTTAAGTGTAGAGGCTCAAACAAGTAAGAACTCCTTCCAATCTCCTAATTGCAAGCTAGGTACAAGATGAAGACCAATCTTCTATGTTTCTCTCTCTCTAAAATCGGCAAGAACAATGAAAATGGGTGAGGAAATGTTTGTTGTAATGAACTAAGGCTTCAAAAGGTTCACATAGTGGCCCACTCACAATAGCAAGGTTGTAATTAAACCCAATTCTTGTAATTTACCATCATTTAATCTAATTTAATCACACTAAATCACATTTCAGATAGTTATGTCATAAAATCACATAAATTATAATGATCCTAAAACATCAACCAATTTACGATTGATGTACGATAAGGCCTTCAATTCTGATTTAAACATATAAACATGAATAGATAATCACACGATCAAGCAGATAGAATACAATTCAAGCAGAGATATATATTCAATCGATTGATTGATTTGACCGATCAATTTAGTAACTCAATCGGTTTAATTATCAATGATAATCAGTCAGTTTAGCGATAATCAGGTTTATCGGTTGATGGTGAGGAATCATTCTGATCTCCCTTAAAAAGAGTTTAGTCTTCTAAACTCGAGTTATCTTCAATACGAAGAAAGCAGGTTGATGGAAAGCGATTCGGGATATCTCTGGTCATGTCATCTTCCTTTTCTAAGTGGCATACCGCCACCATGGTTTTGCCGATCAACTTTCACTAACGGGATCTCTTTATTTCTCAACTTCTTGATCGTCTATTCACAATCTGGATAGGTAGTTCTTCATAAGTGTAGTCATCACTTAGCACTGCAGTCGGCTAATCAGCATGGAAAGGATCCCGAAGGTAGTCCCTCAACATCGAAATGTGGAAAGCGTTATCCATATACTCCATTTTAGGAGGAAGCGCAACGATCATGCCGGATTGATTTTCTCAATAATCTCATACGGTCAGAGCATATCTTAGCGCTAACTTGCCTTTGACTCCAAAGCAGTGCGGCCTTTCATCGGTGTCACTTTCACAAAAACGTGATCACCCACTTCATATTTTCTATCTCGCCTTCTGACATCTGTATAACTTTTCTGTCGGCTCTGTGTAGTTTTCAATCTCTGCTGTATCAGTTTTACTTTCTCAGTCGTTTCATATACAATCGAGGCCAAGCAAAGGCCCATTTCAACTTACCCGGCCAGTCGGAGATCTACATTTTCTGCCATACAATGCCTCGAAAGGCGCCATACTAATACTTGAATGATAGCTGTTGTTGTAGGCGAATTCAGCTAAAGGCAAATGGCTTTCGGTTCCACGAAAATCAAGGACATACATTCTCAATAAATCCTCCAGTGCGGATGGTTCTTTACGATTAGCCATTTATGCGAGGATGATAGGCACTACTCGATTTCAGATTCAATACCCAATGCACGATCTATAGGCTTTGCCAAAACCTCGATGTAAACTTCGAATCCCTGTCAGAAACAATGGACACAGGCACTCCATGCAGTCTAACAATTTCATCAATATAGAGTATAGCCAACTTGTCCGCATTATAAATTGTCTTAACAGGTAAGAAGTGAGCAGATTTAGTCAGTCTATCAACAATAACCCAAATCGAGTCCATACCTTTACTGGAGCGAGGCAATCCGACTATAAAATCCATGGTAATATGTTCCCATTTCCACTCCGGTATCGGTAAGGGCTGCAATAAGCCTACCGGTCGTTAATGTTTGGCTTTGACTTGTTGGCAATGAAGACATTTTGATACAAAATCAGCAATCTTTTTCTTCATTCCCGGCCACCAGAAATTCAGTTTCAAATCTTGGTACATTTTCGTATTCCCTGGGTGGATAGAAAATTTTGAGTTGTGGCCCTCTTGTAGAACTCTCCTTTTCGATTCGGTATCATTGATTTTTACGGTCTTTCTTGAAATTTCAGTACATTATTTTCGAATTTGAACCCCGGTCTCGGTTTAGATTCCCTTTCTTCAACGATCTTCTTCAAAAAGTCATCCAATTGCTGTTTCTCTTTAATTTCTTCAATCAGTGCCGGTTGAGCAGAAATAGCAGCTATTGTTCCACCCGTTACTAAAATAACATTAATTAAAATGCTAATTGCCATTGCATCTTTGTACAATCTAGAAATTCATCAAATGGATGTGAAAGCCGCTTTCTTAAATGGTGAGTTAAATGAAGAAATTTGCATGGATCAACCATAAGGATTTTTTGTTCCAGGAAAAGAAAAAAAAATGTGTAAATTAGTTAAATCATTATATGGTGTAAAACAAGCTTCAAAGCAATGACATGAGAAATTTGACAAGGTAATGATGTCAAATGGATTTAAAATTAATAAATGTGACAAATGTATTTATATTAAAAACACAAACAAAAGTTATGTTATAGTATGTCTTTATGTGGATAATATGCTCATCATAGGTAGTAATACTGACATGATTAAAATTACCAAGAAAATGTTGAATAGACATTTTGACATGAAAGATATATGGATTGCTGATGTAATTCTTAATATAAAAATCACCAAAACATCGAAATGATATGCTTTGTCACAATCACATTACATTGAGAAAATACTTAACAAAGTTAGCAAAGATGATGATCATCTTGCTAGAACACCTGTGGATGTTAATTTGTTTCTTTCTAAGAATGTCTGAAAGTATTTCTCAATTAGAGTATCCCTAAATTATTGGAAACTTAATGAACTTGATAAACTGCACTCGTCCAGATATAGCCTATGCAGTAAGTAAATTAAGTAGATATACGAGTAATCCACGAATAGAACACTGGAAGACTATCATAAGGGTTTTAAGATATCTGATTTATTAAGTAACATTGGACTATGCTATGCTAGATATCGATACTTGAAGGATATTGTGATGCAAATTGGATATCGGATACTAGAGATTTAAAATCCACTAGTGGGTATGTCTTTACTCTTGGTGAATGCGGTTGCATCTTGAAAATCTTCAAAATAGACTTGCATTGCTAGGTCTACTTGGAATCAGAGTTTATAGCTTTAGATAAAGTTGGGAAAGAACCTGAATGGTTTCGTCACTTTCTTGAAGACATTCTGATGTGGTTGAAACACATGCACGCTATATGTATACATTGTGATAGTCAATCGATAATAGGTAGAGCACATAGTCATATGTATACTTGATGAAGTCGCGACACAAATGTCGTTGATATAACACCGTGAGACAACTACTCTCTAATGGAATAATTTTTATTGAATATGTGAAGTCTAAAGATGAGATAGCGGATCCATTAACTAAAGGGTTAATAGGAGAGTTAGTTGAGAATTCATTGAGGGAATTGGTCTTAAGCCTATTAAATAAGAGTTACCACAACGATAATAACCTAGTATTGTTGAAGATCCCAAGATCTAGGTTCAATGGGACAATCGAGATGTGTGTGATTCATAAGGATCATTGGGAAGTTAAACTCCTACCCATTTCTAGGATGAAATAGTGATGTCTGTAGCGTGTTAGGGTAAGCAATGTTTTTAATGATTCTTATATTTAGGAGATATCTAGTGGAGTATGGCAGGATGCTTTTTATAAGAATCACCTATATGAGTATGAACTAGGCGGTTCTATGAAAATTGTTTTTCTCTAGAGCACTTATGAAGTACTAGGTTATTGATCGGGGCCAAAATGACTGTGATGAGAGCCAAAGCTGTGTTTAGAAATATGCTTTGTGAGTTCTATTATCTTGGTTTATACAAGCATTGAAGAGTTCAAGACATCATGTTCACTAATTAGCTAGTAAATTAAGCTGAGTGTCTCACAATAGAAAGGTTCAAAGCCAGCTACTTATCCTATGAGAATATCTCCGATTTTTGTACTCTCTTTAGAATCATCATGTTGTTGTATTTCTATCCGTTAATTCCATTCATGTGGGGATTCTTTGAAAATATGGGTTTATAGGTTTATTTTTTGGTAACTTTGACCCCAAAAATAAGTGAGACCTACACGCTTTTCGAGGTGGGTCCAAGTGGTGACGTGTTCCTTACCGCAAGATAAGTCACACCTCAAAGTTGGTTTGTCAAAACTATTTCTAAGTGAATGGGAAGTTGAAGTCATTTTCAACTTAGTGGAATTTGGAAAAGTTGAGAAAACTATGTGAGTTAGTCAAATTGATTGTCCCACATTGGAACAATGAGGGACTTTACATAAAGATATAAACTCTAGATTGGCACCCTTGGGTTGGGCCCCAAGGGGCACCCAAGTTTTGTGAATGAGGGAGTTATGGACTAAGCATGGTTCAAGTCAAATACCACACAAGCGCGCATTGTCCGTCTGAGCTTGGCGTGGATGTGGGTCGATTTGACCATTAATTTTTTTAGCAAAATTCATTTAAATTTTTTTGAAAATTTGACCGAAATTTTTTAATTTCAAATTTGTAAATTCAAACTCTAACCAGTGTGACCTTTCACACTAGTCCGAAATTCTCTTCTTTTTCCCAATAGATTCAAATTGTTTTCAGTAGATTTAATCTTGCACCTGTTTAGTTCAAATTTGAACCTTCCGAATAGTCACTACCTTGCCTATAAATACAGGCCTTTCTAGTTGTCCAATAGGAATTCAATTGTTTTTTTTTTTCCCTATTTTTTTCTCTCTTCTTGCATTATTCTTCATATTAGTTCATCTGAGAGATTTACGAAATCTGAACCAAGTTACGGCTCATCAAGCAATTGTTTGTAGTGCTACTACTGTGTAAGATCATTGTATCTTGGGAGATAGATGCCATTATTTACATAAACATCTAAGCGAATTTGTTTTAAGCGAGAGTGTCACACATTCGACTTGATCATCATCGTTCGTGTCTGTTCGATAAATAAATTTTGTAAGTAATTTAGTTTAGTTGTTTGATTTGTTTCAAGTTATTTTACTATACAGAAGATTGTTCCAACAACTTCTTCATGATAAAATTATTAGTATAAAAACAAAGAAAAAGAATTTATTAGTATTATAAGGATAAAGAATTTTTTAACGTTTTAGAATTCATTTTCAAACCAAAATACCCTTTAGATTTTTGTTTTTATTTTTTTTAATCTTAAATTTTTAATTTTAAAATTCTCTCATCAAAATTAATAATAAATATAAAATTTTGAAGAAAATATTAAGAATCTTTTCTATATATATATTTGCTATTATCAAATAGTAAAATTTCACTATAACTAATTAAAATAATTTTCGTTACAAAATTAATTTTGGCTTTTAGCATAATACAAATAGAGACAGAGAGTATCTATCTTAATCCATCGTATTCTCTAACTTCTTCATTTTGTAGAAAGTAAGCGATTGATTCATCATGAGGCCTTAACAAAAACATATTTCTCTCTATACATTGAGCAACAAGGCTTCAAAAATCAATTTCGATAAGTTATCGTTTCTATTAGAAGTGTACGTAGTATAACTCAGATGGTTTAAAAATAAAATTACAAATTAAATAACGGATTGGCGGATTAATAAATTGCGATTTAAGTAATTTTGACAAATTGACGGATTGAAAAATATTTTAACTAATTATCATACATTTGCATAATATATAACATTAATTTGTATAATATTTTTTATATATACAATACAAAATAATTTTACATAATATATTTTATATATATTGTTAATTTATAATAAATTTCATATCTTAAATCTTTCTTACGCTCATTTTTATTTTTGATATCTCATTGAAGAATAAAGAATATATATGTATTAACTATAGCGGAGCGAAAATGGTTTGGAAGGGCGATTATAAATTTTAAAGTTTAAATCACAATTAATAATTAAAGCAGTCTGAATTAACACAAATCAATATAATTTTAACAAATTAGACAATATTCTGCTCAAGTTTAGGGGTTGTTTGAAATTACCTAAATAAGTACACTTTTTATCTTTTTACGAAAAAATATGTAAAAAATTAAAGAAATGATATGATAAAAAAAATAAAAAGATAAAAAAATAAATTATTTTGTGCATGCCAAACTTGACCTTAGTTTCGATTGATAATCTTACTGTATTAGTTCTCTTTTCAAGGTGAGTGCTTATTGTTTTCCTTTTTATGTCATAACTCTTGCTTTGGTCATGTGTTGTACTACAGCGAGACTTGATCTTAAAGGGAATCGTCTTTATATAGCATCTAGAAGGATGATTAGGATAATTTTCCTCTCTGTGAGTGTATATATAACGTATCTAGATGAATGAGTGAGTAATTTTTTTTCTCTTTGCGAGTGTATTTACAACTATGAATGAGACAATAGAGACGAGAACAAATCAAGCATTAAAAATTTTAATAATAAAATAAAATAAGAGAGACTTATTTATAAATCTTTTTTAAACAACTTAGTAGGTTAAGTCTTATATAATTTCTTGTAGAGTTTCAAGTCTATTTAGATAGGAATGTATTATGAATCATATATAAGCGTAGCATTAGCGTAACGTGACACTTATACAAGCGTAGCGTGGCAAGCGTAACATCTACATAAGCGTAGCATTGACACCTATAAAGCAATGTAGCATTGACACTTGCATAAATGTAGCGTGACACATATATAAGCGAAACATAACGTGTAACGTTCGTTTCAAACTTAATAGTTTTATATTTTTAAATTGAATATGAAAATATTGCTTTGGTTTATGTTGGTGTCGCGTTCGTTTCATATAAATATGATCTCGATAATAGGAAATTGAATATTTGCCATAAATCATATGTGTTACGTTCGTTCGTTTATATAGATATAATCTATGTTGGAAATTGCATATTACCATAGATCATAGGTATCACGTTACATTTATGTAGGTGTCACGTTATGTTTATGTTTATATAGATATGATCTATGACAGCATGCAATTTCTTATACATGGTTTTACTATTATTTATAATATTAACAACTAATATTAAGGGTAAATATGTCAATAAACTTACTTGGACTTATGGGAACATAAATTTTTTAATAAGATCATATGTAGTATAAGTCTCCCTAATAGGACTTATAAAATTTTTTTTCATAAAATAAATCTATACTTTAAAAAATAAAAATAAAAATAAAAAAATTCATGACCTTAATTCCAAAGTGCTTTTAACTAGAACTCTAACTCATGTAAACTTATATTGAAACTTATTTAAACGAAACAAAATCAAGACATGGCTTAAAATGTAATATTTTTATAAAAATTTTGAAGACTTAATTTTTTAATTTTATAAAATTGTCCAATTGCGTGACAGCAAAAATCTGAGGGCCAGCTGCCAAGGAGGATTGGCTGGACGCATGGTCAACAAGGTGCACGCCCTGCGTAAATAGCCCTTGAAATTTCCAACTGCCCCACACCACCGGTCCCAGACCACTGCACCACTCTCTCTCTCTCTCTCCAAAGCCCTGCAAGAAACTAGAGAGTCGCTGGATTGATTGAGGTAAATTCAGACTCTTTCTTTTCAATTTGATTCCATCCAGTTACTGCGATTTTTCAACACAATTATTCTATGTTCTTTGTTGCAAAAACATGTTATGCGAAATCAATTTCTGGGTTCTTGTTTAATCTTGTGTTTCTATTGTGTTTCTTTGGCTATGTTCTCTTTGCAACGATAAAAGGAGTTGATTTTTGGGGAACAGAGCAGAGAAACAGAGAGACAGAGAGAGAGAGAGAAATTATATGTCGTCTGGTGTTGTTGGTGCTGATCTGTTGATTGGAAGATCAAAGCGGCTCTGGCTCTTTTCTCAATCTCTGTTAATCTCAACCCTCTTCTTCTGTTGCTGTGCTCATTAGAGGCCAAACCAGAGTTCTCCATATTCTTCCATGCGTTTAAGATCAAGCAGGTATGTTTCTTTATATTTGATTTTCTCATATATATATATATATATATGTGTGTGTGTGTGTGATTTTTGTAATATGGGTTTTGATGGGTTTTGGGTTTTGGTTTTTTTGTTTTTTTTTGGTTTTTGTTTATGTATGCAGGACTTGTTCTGGCGTGGAGTGCTTTGGGGTTTTCATACAAAACACTTCTTCTATTCAATCTTAATTACTAGGGTTTTGGGTTTATCTCAGGACTGAGGATTTTCAAAAGATTTTCAAAGATTTCCCAACTTTTTCTTGTTATTGGCGTGTTGGGGGTTTGGGTTTTCTATTGATTTAATTTATATCTCAAAGAAGAGATGCCAGGGCTTCAAAGGCAGTTTTTGAATCAAAACACTTGATCATTAAGAAAATGAAAAAAGAAAACAGGCAAAGATGATTATATGAAACCAATGATCATTAAGAAAGTGAAGAAGGAGAAAACAGGCAATGATGATTGTATGAAACCGGTTAGAAGAGTTCGAGTTGTTTACAATGATCCCTATGCCACGATTCTGGGAGCGATTCACGATGACTACTCAATTTATGATAATAACAATGGATTTACGAGAGTTAAGCGTGTTGTTATGAAGTTGTTCTTCCAAAGGTACCAAACGAGTCCTCTACAGAAAATTCTCCGATAAGGGGCAGTTGCTAGTAAGGTTTGCGAAAATCAGAAGATGCAACGATCGTCATCGATGTATAAAGGAGTGAGGAGAAATGGGGAAAATATACTCTGCGGAGATTGAGACCCAATTCAGGGGAAAAGGTTTGGCTTGGTACTTACAACACTGCGGAAGAGGCTGCCAAGGCTTATGAGAGAAAGAAACTTGAATTTGAAAAGGTACTTGAGTCGTCAGAGAGTGGTAAGAACTTGAATTTCAATATGGCTTTGATTGTTGACAACCACCACTGTGCTTCGGAGGAGGAGACTAGTGGTTTGTTTTCTCTTTCATCTCCATCCTGTGTCCTTGATGTCTCTCCGACATCTATTGTCAATATTGACAATTCTATCAAGAAGAATACAATTCCATAAAATTGTGGAAGAAGAGCAACCCACTTTGGCAATCTTGGATGATCAATTTGTGTCACCCCAATTTGTCAGAACCTGAATCAGGTTTGAGAACAACTTACAACCAATTAGTGATTTGGAACAACCACCCATTTTAGAATTGTTGGAAGATCCATCAATTTTGCCCTCGGTGAGTAGAAAGCTCAGTTTGGGCTTTGAGAACAATTCAGTATATGGCAGTAATGATATGGGGCAGTTTTTCAACGGCCTAGATGATTCGGCGTGGACTTTCCATTGTTAGAGTTTATAATGAAGAGAAATGATCTTACCGACTTTGATTTTAAGTTAGGCAAGAAAGAGCTTGCTTGGCTTGATGAAGCCCTGAATATAGCCTGCCCATAAATTTTGCAGCTAGGATCTGCTACATTAAGATTAGTTTAAACATCTTGAAAAATAAAAAATAAGTTGTTGAGTGGCAACAATTGTCTAATGTAAGTGATTTTCTTGTTTGGAGAGTAAAATGAGAGATTTTCTTGGGTTTTTCTCTGTGCTGTGCCTAGCTTAGAGCCGTCAAGATATTTTTGGCATCTCTCTAATAAAGATGAGTAATTGTTCATATTCACAAGTGAAGTTCTCTGTTCTGGTTGCATTAGCTTTCTTCTATTGCCAACTATTACATGTTTTATTTCAGATTCTGAATTTTTCAGCTTTGGGTTCTTCCAATCTTGTTTGTTTTCTGAAGCACTTTGATGTGGCCAAATTTGATTCTATGTGGAGAGCTTTGAAGATGAAGGCATCTTTTTGTTGCCCTTTTTTCTTTTTTGTTTTGTATTCTTGTATGGACCTTTTTGGTAATGGTGATGATAGAAGATGAGATGGTGATGATAGAAGATGAGATACGCATGAACAAGAAAGAGATTTCTAGTTTGCCAGACGAAAAGAGAAAAAGCAGAAAGTGCAAGATTAAAATCTTTTTTTTCGGAGCTTTGGTTCGGTCCTGTGGGAGTGTAAATCATTCACCAAAATAATTAAAATTAATTTGATAATAGTAGTTTTATGATTTTATAACATTTATTTTTTTGAAAAAATGGATGCCAAGTATTGTTTTTCAAAATAATAATAATAATTATTATTATTATTATTTTTTTTAAAGACAAATCAAATGAAAATTTGAAACTACAATCATGAGAACAATTTGATTTATTTTTGGAATGATCTTGCGTCGTAACAAAATTATCTACAAAAGTAATGCTATTTGGTTTTGTCAAAATTACAACCACTTAAGAGATATTATATAATTACTAAGGCTTCTCTCTAATTGAATTGGATTAATTAGAATGGGAGTATGTTGTTGAACTCTGTGTGGATCATTACATAACTCATATCAATAATTTGAATTATGATTTTTTATTGATAAATTTCATTTTAGAGTGTTCTATCTCAATAAATTTACAAATGAAAATTATAGCCTTATTAGTCGTATACTTAAACTTTTATTCTATAAAAGTCTTTTTTTTTTATTTATATTTTTTGTTAGATTATTATATATATATTTTATATGTTGATATATATTATATACAAAATAATATACATGTTTTCATACATTTTTTCTTGGTAGAGTTTTACGTTTCTATGAGAGAAAGGCGGCGACCACCCGAGTTAAATAGTAAATTTAAATTTCGATAGGGTTTCATTT